>CAUYRH010141637.1:0-18442 GCA_963574655.1 Perodicticus potto | reverse complement strand
TTGAGACAGAGCCTCAAGCTGTCACCCTGGATAGAGTGCCGTGGCATCACAGCTCACAGCAACCTCCAATTCCTGGGCTCAAGCGAGTCTCCTGCCTCCACCTCCCAAGTAGCTGGGACTACAGGCACCTGCCACAACACTCGGCCATTTTGGTTGCAGCCATCATTGTTGTTTGGGGGGCCCGGGCTGGATTCGAACCCGCCAGCTCAGGTGTATGTGGCTGGCACCTTAGCCCGCTGAGCCACAGGCGCCGAGCCGTTGTAGATTTTTCTTAAAAAGTATTTACTATAGTATTAGTCAGGTTTTGGAAGGAAACAAAATTAGATGTGTGTATTCAGTCTACCATTTTTACCTGGTTTACGTAGGTTATCAAAAGTAATTTTGCCTTTGCATGGAAGAATCACAAGCAGAGGGAAAAATGAAAAGTAATTTTTCCTTTATGAGATGTTTTTATAATACCTTACCAACTTTTAGAGTCTACACCCTTTATAAAGTATGACTCCACTGCACACACTGTAAAGTTACTAGGATTAATAGATGATGCCTAATAATAGAGAGTCAGCAAGGACTTCTATGGTCATCCAGTCCAATTTTTCACTGGGTAGGAAGCCACAGATAGAGTGCTATTTGGCCTTGGAATTACCTTTCAATAATTATAACTAAAATAAAATTGTTTATATTTTAATTAGCTTTTTAGCCTTATTGGTTTTCATTGGATTTGTGTAAGGGCCCCCCCCCACCTTGTTGTTGCCTGTAGGGATATTTAGGAATCTGGGAACCTAGATTAAGGCTGTAGTGCAGAACACCATAAATTTTTTTTCTGCCCAAGAAAAAAAAGAGTAAATCTTTTCCTTCTTATCTTTTTTCCATTTCAGGGATGTTATCAAGTGGCTGGTCAAGGCAGTAACTGCAGATGGATTAACTCAGCCCCCGAATGGGAATCAAACCTCTTCAGGAACAGGACTCTTGAAAGCCAGCAGTAGCCATCCTTCATCCCAGCCTACCCTGACCAAGAACACCAATCAGCTGTAAGGGGGCAGGCAGAAGTTGTCTTTCTTAGGACTGTTGGGAATTAGTGTTTTAGAGAACCAGCCCTACCCCCTAAGAGCAGCTTCCCTCAAATTAAGATTAAGATCTTATAAAAGACTGATTCCTATTAAAAAGACTTAGTTTAACTAAATGCTACATTCTAGAAGTCCACTGTGCTATCCATTGCATGACAGAGCCACCTAAATGCTACATTTCTAATTCCAAAGTATAGCAAAAGCGGGTGTTTTCACCCCTAGATGGATAGGACTCCACAAAGTGAGTACAAAGTCAGGAAGCAGAAGTGAACAAAAAAGCTAGAGGACATTGCCCTTTCTTCCTAGGATTCCAAAAGACAATAAAGGGTTATAGCTGCTTATCACTTTGTGGTATCCACTGACATGGAGGAGTGGTGGGAAATGGTGTTCTAGCAACCTCAAGCCCTCAAGGACCTTTGTTTCTCTCCCCAAGTCCTACAAGAAAAATAGTAGGTTCCAACAGATCAAAGTAGATCTCATTGCCTCAAATTGCCCAGGAAAGAGAAATGGCCTTTCTTTTATGGAGTTAAGAGTGGTCTTGGCTTTTTTTGAGAAATGCCAAGATTTTAGAGACTGGGCTACCCTTGCACAAGTGACCCAGTATTCCATGTCAATCATATTGTTAAAAGTCAATCACACTTGTCGTTTCAAATACAGCATTTGTGCCTAAATTCATGATGTTATATTACAATCTGGTTGCACCAACCCAATTGTTATATAAAGTCTACTGGTTTCAACTTCTTTAGGAGAAAATTTTATATCTAAAAGGGGAATGTTTTGGAACAATGAGGCATTTCCTTGGAGAAGGCCCTAAAGTGAGGTTATCTCAGAGGTGCCATATACAGACCCAAGAGGGAGACAGATAATGTTTCTTCAGTGGAAGCTAATCTCTAATGCAATAATAATCATAAGAAGTTTTTTATAAGTAAGCATTAGCAGAAATAACAATAGGCCCCCTGAAAGTCAATTTATTGTGGTCTTATCAATAATAGGTACTGCCATCTACTATTAAAGAGTACCTACCTGCCAGATATTTTACACATCACTCACAACTTTTTGAAATAGGAGCTATTCTTCCCCATTTTTACAGATGAGAACACTTAGACTCGGAGTTTAGTAACTTGTGTAATGTTGAACAGCTTATTATAGAGCCAGAATCTGATACCCATGCCCTTGGTCTGGTCCACCTTTTGTGTCACTGGCTGAAGATTTTCTGAAAACAAAGTCCTTCTTTCCATCACAAATAATACATGTTAGAAAAGGTTGATATCAAGCCAGTCTCACCTTTCTTGAGGGGCTTCCCAGATTCCTACATCATGAATGGCCATCAGTCTGGCTCTCTCCCACAGCAGGTGGAATGGGAGAGGTCAGGTTCTACCAGTGGAAGTTCTGAGGCTGAACTTAGAAATTGTTGTAAAGAAATAGTAACAAGAGAAAGCTATATGGCAAATACATTTTTTCTCCTGTGTCAAAGAAATTCAAATTATTTTTAGTCATTCTGAACCTGTTTCATCATCTATAAAATAGGAAAGTTATAGATCAGATGATCCTTAAAGTTCTCTATATCCTTAAGGTTGTGTGGTTCTAATTTTGAATTTAAAAGCAGCTTGCTTTTGCAGCTCAACCCCAGGTTCTGAGAGGTTCAGATAGTATGATCTGGCAAAAGGGATTTAGGTAGGTGAAATTGCTAAATGAAAGCATGCTGATGGCTTAAATAGTTCTCCCAGACCTTGTGTGTGCTTTACAAGATCCTTTAGTAGTCTCTATTCTCAGTGTACACTGGTGGGGACCTCCTCCCAGCCACAGGGGAACTCCTTGCCAGACTCTCTCACTCATCTGTCTTATGTTCTGGACTCAGGATTGTGTGCCAGCTTCAGAGGATGTTATCCATAGCCGTAGAGGTGGACAGGACCCCCACCTGCAGCTCTAATAAAATTGCTGAGATGATGTTTGGATTTGTGCTGGACATTCCTGAAAGGAGGCAGAGGTAAGTCTTTATTTTGTCTTTTTGTTTGTTTGTTTGTTTGTTTGTGGGGGGGACTTTTCTAGGAAGTTAATTTTCTTAAGTTAGCTTTTGGTTTTTTTTTTTGAGACAGAGCCTCAAGCTGTCACCCCTGGATAGAGTGCCGTGGCATCCACAGCTCACAGCAACCTCCAATTCCTGGGCTCAAGCGAGTCTCCTGCCTCCACTTCCCAAGTAGCTGGGACTATAGGCGCCCGCCACAACGCCCGGCCATTTTTTGGTTGTAGCCGTCATTGTTGATTGGCGGGCCCGGGCTGGATTCGAACCCGCCAGCTCAGGTGTATATGGCTGGCGCCTTAGCCCGTTGAGCCACAGGCGCCGAGCCTTAAGTTAGCTTTTGTATCTACCCTGCTAAGAACAGAATTTCACAAGAGAAAATTTATAAACTAAAAAAGAGAGAGAGAGAAAGAAAGAACAAGAAAATTTCAAATGAGTTAAAATAGGAATAAAGCAGTAGTGGGGATGCTCCTGTCTCTGATTTCTTTAAAGGAAGAAAGTTCTCAACTAATTGTTATTATTTGCAACTAAGGCACAATTTCTTTTTTTTTTTTTTTTCACAATTTCTTGAGAAGAGGGAGGATACTCTATATGGAGCCTAAATTTCCCTACCTTTTTTATTTCACTGAAGACTTACTCATCCTTCAAGATTCAACTGTTAAGGCTCGGCGCCAATAGCACAGTGGTTATGGCGCCAGCCACATACACCGAGGCTGGCAGGTTTGAACCGGGCCCGGCCAGCTAAAACAACAATGACAACTGCAACAAACAATAGCCAGGCATTGTGGTGGGTGCCTGTAGTCCCAGCTACTCGGGAGGCTGAGGCAAGAGAATCGCCTAGGCCCAGGTGTCAGAGGTTGCTGTGAGCTGTGACACCATGGCACTCTAACGAGGGTGACATAGTAAGACTCTGTCTTAAAAAAAATAAAAATTAATAAAAGAAAATAAAAGATTCAACTGTTAAGCACCACTTCTTTTCTGATCTTCATCTATAGGGCCTGTCATAGGTGTTCACTGAAGGCTTGGTAGATGAATGAAATAGGCATGTCCAATATTAGGGGAAGGAGTGGTGTCCCAGTGAAGACAATGGGACCTGTAGAATGAGCCCATATAGTAAGAATAGGAATTTAGTTTCTCTAAGCATGAATTGTAAAATATTTCATTAGGAGGAGACAAATAGAGTTTTTGGCTATTACTAATGATTCCTTCCTTGAACTGGTCATTTTAAAATGCAGAGGAAGAGGAGGGCACGGTAGCTCACAGCTGTAATCTTAGCACTCTGGGAGGCCAAGGTGGATGGGTTCCCTGAGCTGAGGAGTTCCAGCCCAGCCTGAGAAACTATTAAAAATAGAAAAACTGTAGGTGGCTCGGCACCTGTGGCTCAACGGGCTAGGGCGTCAGCCACGTACACCTGAGCTGGCGGGTTCGAATCCAGCCCGGGCCTGCCAGACAACAATGATGGCTGCAATCAAAAAATGACCGGGCGTTGTGGCGGGCGCCTATAGTCCCAGCTGCTTGGGAGGCGGAGGCAGGAGACTTGCTTGAGCCCAGGAATCGGAGGTTGCTGTGAGCTGTGATGCCACAGCACTCTATCCAGGGTGACAGCTTGAGGCTCTGTCTCAAAAAAAATAAATAAATAAATAAAAGTACTAGTGAAAAAAAAAAGTTTAAAAAAAAAAAAAGAAAAACTGTAGGCATGGTAGCACATACCTGTAGTCCCAGCTACTTGGGAGGCTGAGGCAAGAGGATCACTTGAACCCACGAATTTGAGGATGCTGTGAGCAAGCTATGGCTCCACAGTATTCTATCCTGGGGCAACAGAGTAAAACTCTGTCTCCAAAAAAAAAAACTAAATGCACCCTGTAATCTGTGATTTTCTTTTTTCTTTCTTTTTTTTTTTTTTTCCGAGACAGAATCTCACTATGTCGTCCTGGATAAAGTGCTGTGGCATCACAGCTCACAGCAACCTTAGACTCTTGGGCTTAAGCAATTCTCATGCCCCAGCCTCTGAAGTAGCTGGGACTATAGGGACCCGGCACAACGCCCAACTGTTTTCTTGTTGCAGTTGTCATTGCTGTTTAGCTGGCCTGGGCCAGGCTTGAACCCGCCAGCCTTGGTGCATGTGGCTGGCGCTGTAACCACTATGCTACAAGCGGCAAGCTTGGGATTTTCTTTTGCTATAAATAACATTATGAGGAAAATAAAAAATCTGATTAAGGGACGGCACCTGTGGCTCATCGAGTAGGGCGCTAGCCCCATATACTGAAGGTGGCAGGTTCAAACCCAGCCTCGGCCGAACTGCAAAACAGGAAAATAGCCAGGCGTTGTGGCGGGTACCTGTAGTCCCAGCTACTGGGGAGGCTGAGGCAAGAGAATTGCCTAAGCCCAGGAGTTGGAAGTTGCTGTGAACTGTGTGATGCCATGGCACTCTACCGAGGGCGATAAAGTGAGACTCTGTCTCTACTAAAAAAAAAAAAAAAAATCTGATTAAGGCCTGTCTATCATATATTAACATAAATTTCCTGATTTTGATCATTATACTTAGTCATCTAAGAGAATGTCATTGTTTTTAGGAATTATACACTGAGCATTTAGGAATGACTGGGTCATTATGTCTGCAACTTGCTATTGGTTAAAGGAGAAAAATAGAAACAGAAGAATTAAAAAAAATATGCTAACTGTTGAGGAATCTGTATGAAAGGGATAAGGAATAAGGACAATCTTTGTACTGTTACAATTTTTCTGGACATCTGAAATTGTCAATCCAAAGAGTTAAAAGAAAACAAAGTGTGGGCGGCACCTGTGGTTCAGTGGGCAGAGCGCCGGCCCCATATACTGAGGGTGGTGGGTTCAAGCCCAGCCCCGGTCAAACTGCAACAAAAAAGGATAGCTGGGCGTTGTGGTGGGCGCCTGTAGTCTCAGCTACTTGGGAGGCTGAGGCAAGAGAATCTCTAAAGCCCAAGAGTTTGAGGTTGCTGTGAGCTGTGACACCATAGCACTCTACTGAGGGGGACATAGACTCAGAAAAAAAAAATAGTTCATTCCTTTTTATTGCTCATATCCTTTTATTCTATGGTGTGAGTGGACCACAGTTTGGTTTTTTTGTAATCACTTATCCATTGAAGGATATCTATGCTGGTGATTACAGTTTGGAGCTATTATGATAAAACTGATATAAACATACATGTACAAATTTTTGTGGAACATAAGTCTTCGTTTCTCTGGAATAAATGCCCAGAAGTATAGTATCTGTGTTATAATTGTTCCATGTTTAATTTTTTTTTTTTTTTGAGACATAGTCTTGTTTTTGTCACCCTCGGTAGAGTGCCCTTGCATCATAGCTCACAGCAACCTCAAACTCTTGGGCTCAAGTAATTCTCTTGTCTCAGCCTCCCAAGTAGCTGGAACTACAGGTACCCGCCACAACGCCCAGCTGTTTTCTTTAGAGATAGGGTCTTGCTCTTGCTCAGGCTGGTCTCAAACCTGTGAGCTCAAGTAATCCACGTACTTCAGCTTCCCAGAGTGCTAGAATTACAGCACACCAGCCTGGAGACAGTCTCACTTTTTTGCCCTCAGTAGAGTGCCCTGACATCACAGTTCACAGCAACCCCAAACTCTTGGGCTTAAGTGATTCTCTTGCCTAAGGCCTCCCAAGTAGCTGGGACTACAGGCGTGTGCCACAGTGCCTGGCTATTTTTTAGAGACAGGGTTTCTCACTCTTGCTCAGGCTAGTCTTGAACTCCTGAGCTCAAGCAATCCACCCACCTCGGCATGCTAAGGCTATACCATTTTCATTCCCACCAGCAGTGTGTGAGTCATCTAGTTTCTCTGCCACTTAGCCAGCATTTGGTATCGTCACTTTTTTTTATTTTAGCCTTTCTGATAGGTGTGCACTGATGTCTCATTGTGGTTTTCATTTTTATTTCTTTATTGGCTAATTATGTTGAACATTTTTATCATATGCTTAATTGCCATCTGTATAACTTCTGTAGTGATAAAACTCTTTTTTCCATGTTCCAAATGAATTGTTTGTTTTTTACTGTTGAGTTTTGAGAGTCTTTATATATTCTAGATACTAGTCATCTGTCAGAGCTATGGTTTGGAAATATTTCCTCCCACAGTGTAGTTTGTCTTTTCATCTTCTTAACAAGATTTTTTATAGACCAAAAGTTTTGATGAAATCCAGCTCATCAGTTTTTCCTTTTATGGATCACGCTTTTTTGCCAAAAAGTCCTTAGGGTTTTCTGTGCAGACCATCATGTCGTCTGCAAATAGAGATATTTTATTTCTTCCTTTCCAATCTTTTTTTTTCCTTCTCTTATCTTATTGCACTGGTTAGAATTTTCAGAACTGTGTTGACCAGCCCCTGAAAATGTTTTTTTTTTTCTTTTTTATTAAATCTTAGCTGTGTACATTAATGCAATCATGGGGTACAATGTGCTGGTTTCATATACAATCTGCAATATTTTCATCAAACTGGTTAACATAGCTTTCATGGCATTTTCTTAGTTATTGTGTTAAGACATTTATATTCTCCATTTAGTAAGTTTCACCTGTACCCTTCTGAGATGCACCATAGATGTGATTGAAAATGGTTTTTTTAATGGTTGTTCTTGGAATTATAATATATAGCTTTAACTTACTACAGTCTGCCTTGAACTAATACAGGGTGGCCATAAAGTTCGTGTGCAATTTTAAATTTAAATTGCACATGAACTTATGGCCATCCTGCATTGTATTATTTAACATATGAGAATTTTACAACTGGGCCAAGCACAGTGGCTCACGTCTGTAATCCCAGCACTTTGGGAGGTCAAGAGGTCAGGATAATTATTTGAGGTCAAGTGTTCAAAATTATCCCTGGGCAACCTAGAGAGACCCCATCTCTACAAAAACCTAAAAAATTAGTCGGGCCTGATAGTATGTACCTGTAGTCCTGACTACTCAAGAGGCTGAGGCGGAGGATTGCTTGAACCTAGGAGTTTGAGGCTGCACTGATTTATGATTCCATTATACTCCAGCCCAAGCAACAAAGCAAGACCTTGTTTCCTATTTTTGCCCTTTTTGGAGACAGAGTCTCACTGTTGCCCTGGGTAGAGTGCCATGGCATCATAGCTTGGGCTCAGACAATCCTCTTACTTCAGCCTCCCGAGTAGCTGGGACTATAGACACCTGCCACAACACCCAGCTAGTTTTTCTAATTTTTTAGTAGAGATGGGGTCTTACTCTTTCTCTGGCTGATCTTGAACCCCTGAGCTCAGGTAATCTACCTGCCTCAGCCTCCCAGAGTGCTAAGATTATAGATGTGAGCCACCTCACCTGGCCAAGACCTTGTTTCTGAAAAAAAATTTCTTTTTATGTTTTTTAAAAAGAATTTTACAACCCCATTTCCATTTTTTATGTTATTATACGTTTTACTTCCACATCTGTCACATTCCTGTGGACATATTTCTCCTATATGGGTCATATTTTCCTACATTTTCTTTGATAACTTGGATGTGTGTATGTGTATTGTGGATACTGTGTTTACGACATTGTTGAGAGTCGGAATTAAACTCCAGGATGAAATGTTACTATTTTTGCTTGAAGCATGTAGTTGTTTTTTATATAAATTAAAAGATGGGCAGGTTAATCTTTACCTGCATATTTACCATTTCCAATGTTTTTCCCTCCTTAAGAGCCAGGTATCATTTCTCTTTTAATCAAAGGATCTTCTTTTAATGTTTTTTATAGAGCAGGTAATGAATTTTCTCTTTTTGTTTTTCTGGAACTTTCCTTATTTCATCTTTATTTATGAAAGATGTTTTTGCTTGATGTGATTCTAGGTTGATAGGTATTTTTTCTTTATTTATTTTAAAGATGTTCTATTGTCTTTGTGGGGTATTTTTTGTTTTGGGGGGTTTTTTTGGCCAGGGCTGGATTTGAACCCGCCATCTCTGGCATATGGGGCCAGCGCATTACTCCTTTGAGCCACAGGCGCCGCCCTATTTTGTTTTGTTTTTTTGAGAGTCCTGTGGTGTCACAGCTCACAGCAACCTCGAACTCTTGAGCTTAAGCGATTCTCTTACCTCAGCCTCCCAAGTAGCTGGGACTACAGGCGCCCACCACAATGCCCAGCTATTTTTTGTTGCAGTTGTCATTGTTTAGCTGGCCCAGGCCGGATTCTAACTTGCCAGCCTTGGTGTATGTGGTCGGTGCCATAACCACTGTGCTACAGGCACTGAGCCGATGTTCTGTTGTGTTCTGGCTTGCGTTGCCTCATGAGAAGTTGTTAAAATGTTTTATTATTGTTCTCCTATATGTAATGTCCTTTTTTTCTAGCTGATTTTTTTTTTAAATTTTTAAAAACTCTTTAATATTGAAAATGGAATCCTAATGTTAGAATTTGGATAGGAATATGGAGCAAGATAAAAAGAGGTTAAAGTGAGTCGGGTGAGGCGGTAAATGCTATAAAATGTAATGAACTATTTTAAGCCTTCCTAAACCCTCCTATTTCATGAAGACCCATCTTCCTGGCCTAATTGCTGTAGGCCCTGCTGTAGCCTGGCAACCTAATTTTAGCCACTGCTGTGTTACTACAGCAGTGACTAGTCTCTCCTGGGATCTTGCCCCTAGCAGACCTTCTCTCCTGGTTCCTTGGCAGCACTGTTTTGTTTTAATAAACTTTGTGGGTCACACAATGCCTAAGTGTGGAGCTAGGATTAAGCTAATGAAGGTATGATAAGACTCTCCCACTATATTTCTACGAATGATTCACTTCTGCCAGTTACAGCCTGACTTATTATGATAATTTATTGAAAACAAAAAATTTAATAACTCAGGACTTCCCTACAGATCAGTCTTTGTCAGTGTAAAGCAGTAATTTTGCCTAACTTTGTATTTTTCCCTTATGTTTTGTGAGTTAAGTTCATTTTGTCACTCCCACTCTTTACATTTTTATAGAGGGTATTTATTTGCTCATCTTTCTATAAATAGTTTAGATTATTCTATGGCAATTACATTTATTAACTCAAATATAGAATATTTTGTCTTTTATTGAAGTTTACCTAGTGCTTTATTTTTTATCTTCAACAATTTGATTATAATACCCATGTGTGGGTTTCCTTAGGTTTATCCTGCTTGGAGTTTATGGAGCTTTTTGAATCTGGAGGATGATATTTTTCCATTAAATTCTAGAACATTTTAGCCATTACTTTTTATATTTTTGTATCTCAGCCTCTCTCATCTTCTGGGAACCCAAGTATAAATAAATGTTACACTACTTGACCCAGTTCCACAGATCATTAAGGCTCTGATTTTCTATTGTTATTGTTTTCTTTATTTTACTTTTTTTATTTTGTCTTGCCTTGTTTCCCCACCACCACCACCAAAGTGCCTGGATTGCCAGCATGAGCCACCATGCACAGGCTATTTGGTTCACTTTTATAGATTCCAAGTCTCTTTACCGAGTCTTCATCCACTTACTCATTATATACACACTATTTTGCTTGCTTTAGAAAATCTTAAACAGGCTCGGCGCCTGTGGCTCAATGGGCTAAGGCGCCAGCCACATACACCTGAGCTGGTGGGTTAGAATCCAGCCCGGGCCAGCCAAACAACAATGACGGCTGCAACCAAAAAATGGCCGGGCGTTGTGGCGGGCGCCTGTAGTCCCAGCCACCTGGGAGGTGGAGGCAGAAGACTCACTTGAGCTTAGGAATTGGAGGTTGCTGTGAGCTGTGATGCCATGGCACTCTACCCAGGGTGACAGCTTGAGGCTCTGTCTCAAAAAGATAAGAAAAAATGTTAAACAGTATGGCATGGAATACTATTCAGCCATAAAAAAGATGGGTGGGGGGGGGTTTGTGGAAATAACTGGAACATGTTGTATTATAGTTGCGTGTGTGTACGTATGTGTGTACGTATGGGTCATAGTTTGAATAGTTTTGTTGTTTTCTATTAGAGGGTAGAATCGGATTAGCAGGAATACCTGGATAGAGTTGGAGAACATTCTCTTTAGTAAAGTATCACAAGAATGGAAAAACAAGTATTCAGTGTACTCAATACTAACATGAAGCCAATAGACAAACTAAAACACACCCACACAAGAGAAAAACTCAATTTAATTCAAGTTGGGGGGGAGAGGGGAGGGAGATTGGTGTACTCCTACCTAATGGGCACAATGTAAGGGTATATGACACTCGTTCTGGGTGCAAGACACAACTACAACAGGGTCCTTACCCAGCAAACACAAGCATTGTAACCTAATCATTTATGCCCTCATATTAATCTGAAATTTTAAAGAAAATCTTGAGCATATTCATGATAGCTGGTTAAAGTCTATTTCAACTAATTCCAACATATGTGTAACTGCTCGGTCTGTTTCTGTGGACATATTTCTCCTGTATAGATCATATTTTCCTACATTTTCCTTTGATAACTTGGATGTGTGTATGTGTGTTCTGGATAATGTGTTTATGACATTGTTGAGAGTATGAATTATGCTAATCTTTCTTTAAAGAGTATTGGCTTTTATCTTGGAAAGCAGCTAATTGCTGGCAGATTAGCTTTTTCATTTTGAGGCTTGTTTCTAGGATTTGTAAGAGTAGTTCTTTTTTTTTTTTTTTTTTTTTTGGAGACAGAGCCTCAAGCTGTCACCCTGGATAGAGTGCTGTGGCATCACAGCTCACAGCAACCTCCAATTCCTGGGCTCATGCGAGTCTCCTGCCTCGGCCTCCCAAGTAGCTGGGCCTACAGGCGCCCGCCACAACGCCCAGCCATTTTTTGGTTGCAGCCGTCATTGTTGTTTGGCGAGCCCAGGCTGGATTCGAACCCGCCAGCTCAGGTGTACGTGGCTGGCGCCTTAGCCCGTTGAGCCACAGGCACGGAGCCTATAAGAGTAGTTCTAAAGCAGCCCTTATTAAAGAGCCAGAATCTTGAGGCTCAGCCTTTCTGGAATTTCATATTCAGTGAGATCTTTCTACTCTATCTCATTGAAACACCAGTGTCTCCAAGCACTTTGGGATCTTCAGAATTCCCACTCAGCTCACACACCCCCAGCAACAATTCTCTACCAGGCTTTCGGACCTTCTCCCTGCACATGTGCCAGTGGGTATACATTTCTTGAGCTCCCTTTTCTTGAATACAAATTCCAGCTACCTGAACTGTCCTGAACTCCCATCTGTTTTCTCTGCCCAGCAAACCCATTGTCTTCTGTTTTGATCCACACTTACCTCTGCCTTAGTTAGAAAGTGACCCCAGCAAGAAATCTGGTGTGAAGTTCACCACCTTTGTTTCCCTTCTCTCAAGAATCAAGTTCATTGTAGTAAGTTGTCCAATGCCTGAAAATAGTTGTTTCATGTATTTTCTCTGGTTTTCGAACGTAGGGGAAAGTCCAATACTACCTCTCTATTAAGACTGGATCCTGAGCCTCACAAACCTTTCAAGGACTACCAAACAAACCCCAAATCTTCAGACAGTCCAGAGATACACATTGTGTGTCTGAGATTCATCGCCTTTTATTGGAAGCTAATGCTGCTTTTAGAACAAGGAGTTTGGTTCACCTTCCTGAAGCACAGCTCCACTTTTGTCACTCCCCTGTTCAGAAGCTCTTGAAGGTGCTTCCACCTACCTTTGCTGATAAAACTGGGTAGAATGTCAAAGTCAAGGGCATGAGTCCTTCTGAGACTCAGAAAGCCCAGACACTGAAATTAAAGAGGCCACAATGCTACAGATGTATTTTTTTTAATATCTTTCTGTCTATCCATATTTTTCCCTTTTCCTTTCGCCTCCTGCCTTAAGGCTTCTTTGCTCCTCCTGGATCATGGCCACCAGTACAGCCACCTCCCCAGGAAGTCCCCTTCTGATCCCCTAAACAAATGTGTTACTAGCACCTCACAGACATTTACATTTGCCCTGCACTTTATTTAGTTCCCATTACGTGCCTCTTACCCCTGTTCGCCTCTCAGCTTTTTGAATGCGATACCTTCTTTAACTTAGCTTAATATTCTTTATTGTGTCAAACAGTATCTGGTACATTGTAGGCATTCAGAAATATTTGCTTTCATGATTAATTCTCATAGTGTGAAGTAACATATCCTTAAATTGTCCTTTTCGAATGCCAAACTCTTTTTCCTCATTCTGGCAGTTATTAGCTCATGAACAAATTTCTGCCCTGTCCACAAGCTTTGTTCTGTAGGACTCTTATCAAATTCCTTTTCAGGTGTCTTTTTTTAGGGCAAATATTAGAACATTCAGAGTGAATTGTGGTGTATATTTAAAATATAGTTATGATGGTCAATACCCTCTTCCTTTTCTTCATACAGAGAGATGTTCTTTACTACCATGGAAAGCCACCTTTTACGCTGCAAAGTGTTAGAAATCATATTCCTCCACAGCTGTGAGACGCCTACTCGCCTGCCCTTATCTCTGGCCCAGGCCCTCTACTTTCTGAACAATTCCACATCACTGCTCAAGTGTCAGGTACATTTTTTTCCTGCTTCATTTCCAGACCTAGAAATTTTTTCTCCTAATTCTTCCCATGGAATTTTAGTTTCAAACACAACTGTTTAAGCATTATATAAAAGTAAATTGAAAACTGTACAAAAATTTTAACTGTGGAAGGCATTTATTATCAATGCATTTACTATCTCTGCAGTCAGATAAAACCCAGTGGCAGACCTGGGATGAACTGGTTGAACATCTGCAGTTTCTGTTGTCCAGTTATCAACATGTTTTAAGAGGTAAGGAGCATTCATTCACAAATAGGTATTATAGGAGATCTCACAAAGGACATTTTTACAAATAGTAGTTATTCTAATTTGTTCACCTAAGAATTCTAATTTGTTCACCTAAGCAAAGCAAAATGAATATTTAACCTGTTGTTTCTTACTATTCAAAAGTTCTGAAATGTCAATAATCTTTTTCTTTTTTAATTAAGACAGATTCTTACTTTGTCACCCTCAGTAGAGTGTTGTGGCATTATAGCTCACAGCAACCTCAAACTCTTGGGCTCAAGTGATTCTCTTGCGTCAGCCTCCCTAGTAGCTGGGACTACAGGCAACTACCACAACGCCTGGCTTTGTTTGTCTGTGTGTTTGTTTGTTTAGCAGGCCTGAACTAGATTCAAACCAATGAGCCCCAGAGGATGTGGCCGGCACCCTAACCACTGAGCTATGGGCACCCAGCCAGAAATGTCCATAATCTTAAAAATCCACTTCATCTTCCTCGGTTGTAACTATAAGGGACAAGAAATTATATAGCTGGAGTCACTACTATGAAGAAGAAGGATTCACAGATTTTCCTTATAGCTGATAATATGATGGTCTTCACAGTTACAAGGTTGTGTAAGTAACCAAAAGTCATCATCACAACATGAGAAGTATTCAGTAATGACCTGATTGGCCCTGGCCTTTCACTGCAGCATCTTTGTTGGTTTGACTGCTCAGTGACTATGGACATACGTATAATAGGATGCACATATAGGGCAAATCAGTGGCAAGGTGAACACGTACATCTTGCAAAAGATGTTAGGTACCCTAAAGTCTATGAAAGTAGCTTTTCAGAGTTGCTCAAATCACAGACAAAGCCAGTGATTAACGAAGATCTGGGAGAGTTAGACCAGATAACTTAGGAGGTAAATGTCAACAAGAATGATGTCATAAAATCATTCTCAACTCAAATGAGAATGATTTTATGACTGGGCACAGTGGCTCATGCCTATAATTCTAGCACTCTAGGAGGCCAAGGTGGGTGGATTGCCTGAGTTCAGGAGTTCAAGACCAACCTGAGCAAGAGTAAGACCCCATCTCTAAAAAATAGCTGGGCATTATGGCAGGTGTGTCAGAGCCGGGACACTAGGTCACCAGCCCTGGCCCATCAAACTGCCTGCCAGGACGTGGACCGCTGTACAAGCTCGCTCATGGTTTGGCTAGTAACTTGATAGGGAAGAAACTTAGTATTCCTCCTGGATGTGATGGGCTAAGAAGAACATGTCAGTAAGTATGAGATGTTCTTGCAAAAAATTCATGGCCTTAGTCTAATCACAAGGAAGCACCAGACAAACTCAGATTGAGTGAACTTTTTTTTTTGTCTTCTGCATTTTTTGGCCGGGGCTGGGTTTGAACCCGCCACCTCCTGGTGCCCTACTCCTTTGAGCCACAGGCGCCACCCTGAGTGAACTTTTTACCAAATAACTGACCTATGCTTTTTAAAAGTGCCAATGTCTTAACAACAAAGAAAAATACTGTTGCAGGTTAAAGAGAAATGAAAGCACATGAATACTAAATAGTAGACTGGATCCTGAATGAGAAAGAAAGAAAGAAGTCATAAATTACATTATTGGGACAGTTGGTGAAATTTTAATAGATTAGATAATACCATTGTATTAATGTTAAATTCCCTATTTTGATAATTTTACAGGATCATGATAGTAAATATCTTTGGTCTTAGGAAATCTATACTTAAGTGTTGAGGGGTAGCAGGGCACAGTATCTGCCCCTTACTAATCTCAAATACTAAGGAGAAAAAGTGTATATATAAAATTTATCTGCCCATTATCCTGTTAAGGTTGATTTTAACTCATTCATAGCACTTGGAAAGGTAAGATAGTCCTTAGACCTCTCAAGCATGAGAAAGGCGTTATAGAGACATTTTAAAAAATAGCACTGGGCCAAGCATGGTGGCTGAGACCTGTAATCCTAACACTCTAGGATGCCGAAGCAGAGGATCCCTTGAGCTCAGGATTTCAAGACCAGACTGAGCAAGAGTAAAACCCCGTCTCTACTAAAAATAGAAAAGTTAGCCAGGCATCATAGTGGGCACCTTTGTCTCAGCTCACCTGCTTAGGAAGCTGAGACAGGAGGTGATCTTGGACCCGGGAATTTGAAGGTGCTATGAGCTAGGCTGATGCCACAGCACTCTAGCTTGAGTAACAGAATGAGACTCTGTCTCAAAAAATAAAGCACTGAATTTAAGGCAGATATCCCGGGTTTAAATCCCAACTTCACCTCATACTCTGTGTTGGGCAGCCAACTATACATATGTCTCTAGACCTCAGTGTCTTCCTCCTATAGAAACAGGCTGATCATACAGAACTTTGCAATGATTGATAATTAATCAGTATGAGAAAAAGTACTAAGTTTCAATAAATGTTAATTGAATTTCAGTCTACCTGCTTGCCTGGCCAGGGGTGGGCTACAAGGGTCTTCTCTATGTTTCTGATTCTTGTAACACTGTGTGCATTACCAAATCCATGACACATGGTTGTGTAGTTTACCCCGAAGGCAAATTCCATGTGTCCTTAGCCTCACTGAGGTTTATGTAATCATTTCTTCTGGGGATGTAACAGAAAGGTTGATTTTAAAGGTGCTTGTTTTTGTTTAAAGTTCACCTTTAACACTTCTTGTTAATTTCTGTTTTGATTCCCAGGGAATACACCTATTGTGGGCAATAGTGACTTAAGATAGACATGGGATCTGCTTTTATTATAGAACATTTTATGCTTTGATAAGGGAGGGAGGACCTCAGACAAGTGTATATTGACCAAGAAGTAGAGTACCTTCCAGTGCTGTTTTGTCCTTAGTATTCTCTCCATCTTCTTTGGAGACCAAGAATTAAGAGGAAAGAAAATTATTTAGAACTAGTAGTTTCAAAACATTGTCCTGCAAAGAACACAGCTAAATGGTATCTGATATGGTCAGTGTCCTTGTCAGTAAGCATTTTACTATGAGGGTCTCCTAGTCATCTGCCCTCTGCAAGTGGTTTGTGGGTGTTCTGAGGGCCTAAGTTAATCTATCTCCAAGAGTAGGGAAAAAGAGAAGGGGTTAAAGAACTCAAGCTTGCCCTTGGTTTAGGAGAGCCCCTTAGCATGGAGGAAGACAGCAAACAAGACCAGGTAAATTCATATACACTGGCTTATATACTCCAATAATCTTATGAAGGTATTGCCCCAGTTTACAGGTGGGAAAACAAGGACCAAGAGAAAAGTAAGTGCAGAGCCAAGATTCACACGTAGGTTTGTCACCAAAGTCAGTGTGCAGTGAAAACACACTGGACAGAATTACTTTTCTACGAAATCATTTGAGATTAGAAAGTGAGATTCTAAGGAATTTCCCACCTTCCATTTTCTTTTTTTGCTTTTTGTTTGTTTGTTTGTTTTGTAGAGACAGAGTCTCACTTTATCGCCCTTGGTAGAGAGCTCACAGCAACCTCCAACTCCTGGGGTTAGGTGATTCTCTTGCCGCAGCCTCCCGAGCAGCTGGGACTACAGGCGCCTGCCACAATGCTTGGCTATTTTTCTGTTTTGTAGTTCGGCCAAGGCCGAGTTTGAACCCGCCACCTTCGGTATATGGGGCCAGCGCCCTACTTGATGAGCCACAGGCGCCGCCCCCACCTTCCATTTTCTAAACAGTCTGTACACTGTTAAATTACTTTTGTACAGACCTTGGGGAGAAGAACATACTAAACCCTTATTTTTCAAATGGAGGGCAGAGCAGCCCTTAGCTGTGGATGCTAGGCCATCACTTGAGCTCATCCTCTCTAAGAGAATCAACCCCCTCACCCCAGGTTCATACCCATGTAATTCAAGTTTAAGCCTTAGCAAAATTGTTCTCCGTCATGGAGTTTTCCTGATGCTGGTGAGTACCTCTTATTTTAAAACTATTAATCTTAGGAACTTAAAACTTAGAATATTTAGATGAACAAAATGCATGTTTTTCCCAAATCCCACTCAGCTGGAGAGCTCAGGCAGGGCAGCCCACAGAAGTCAGCCACCAGTCATCCTGAGGAGAATCACACAGAGGCTTCCTACAAGGAGCCCTGTCCACAGAGAGGAGAAAAGCAGAACAGGCAGGGAGCAGTTCAATTCATGTGTTCATCCAGGCAAGAGATACCTACTGAATATCTTGTCTGTGCCTGGCTCATTGGGAAAACCTCAATGAATAGGACATTATGGCCTCTGCCCTCATAAAGCTATGGTTTAGTGTAGAGATTAACCCTAAACAAACAGTCATGTAAGAAACATACAATTATAATTAAAATAAATCCGGTAAAGGGAAGTACAAGTATACAAAATAAGAGAACTTAATCAGCTCAGCGCCTGTGGCTCAAGCGGCTAAGGCGCCAGCCACGTACACCTGAGCTGGCAGGTTCGAATCCAGCCGAGGCCCGCCAAACAACAATGACGGCTGCAACCAAAACATGGCCGGGCGTTGTGGCGGGCGCCTGTAGTCCCAGCTACTTGGGAGGTGGAGGCAAGAGACTAGCTTGAGCCCAGGAATTGGAGGTTGCTGTGAGCTGTGATGCCACAGCACTCTATCCAGGGTGACAGCTTGAGGCTCTGCCAAAAAAAAGAAAAGAACAATCTATTTTTTGAGAGACC
>CAUYRH010141636.1:0-47220 GCA_963574655.1 Perodicticus potto | reverse complement strand
GACCCAGCAGGAAGCAGTTAGATCGAGTCTTCGCCCCTTTTCCCTAACAGCAGTTGGGGTTTCTACTCGGAGAGGGAGAATTGCTGCAGGACATCTGGCACCCTAGCCAGCTCAGCGGAGCTGGCGGACCTGCCGCCTCCTCCGTGGTGGTGTTGGTGCTGTGGCAGCCAGCTGAAGAGCCAGTGGGCTGGATGACAGGCAAGGAGGGCGACCTACAACACCCACCAGAGGCTCCAATAGCCAAAAAGGCTGGACAACTGCTGAGGAGACACTTGTGCCTTGGTGTCTCCTTCACTTTACACTTGGGACTAAATGTGGAACCCCCATTTCCTATGCCTAGGTCAGTTTCTTAATTTCCTAGGCCTGAATTCCATGGATGGACTGTGTCCATTCATTGATGCACTCATTCACCTTCCCCCCGGCGGAAGGGACTGCATTCATTCATTTCCTGGCCAAGGAACCCATACACCTATATATACCCTGAGGCTAGAGGCCTAGAGGAAGAGACGGGGAAAGACCGGAGAGGAACGGAGAGAGCTTCTCTCTCCCTACTTGAAATCTCTCCCACTACCAGGAGCTTTGGTGTTTTCTGTATTCTTTTCTGTAAATCAATTCTGTCTTATCATGGACGGGTGGGGGTGGGGGAAATAATGTAATGAAGAATAATAAAATACATGTATTTAAAAAAAAAAAAAGAATAGCATTAACAGAGCTATAACTTAATAAAGGCAAAAAAAAAAAGCAAAAAAAAAAAACACCTCATACCTGGCGGCACCTGTGGCTCAAAGGAGTAGGGCACCAGCTCCATATGCCGGAGGTGGTGGGTTCAAACCCAGCCCCGGCCAAAAAACCTCATATCCATTTTCACCTCGTTTTTCAGATCTCCACTAATCAATTTAGGTGTTCACTTTTGAGCACTGCTTAGACAGAATCTTAAACTATTAGAAAAAAAAAATCAGTATGTGGAAAATATTTCTGTGCTTATACAGTCTTCTAACAGGCTAAATTAAGTAAAATCAAACTCAGACTATATTTGCAAACATCTGTTTAACTCATCACAGCTACTTCCAAAACCAAAATGTGACAACTCTGCATTTAGAGGAATAAAAAAAAGTACAAATCATAATAAAAGTATTGTACCAAAATGATTAGCCATAGGCTTTGGTTCTGAGCAGACCTGGGAGACATCATTATCTCTGGCTTCACATGAATCCAGGAAGCACTTGGAGGGGCTGCCTGGGACAGAAACGGTTTATAAAACATGGGGCTGACTTGATCATTTCATTTACAGTTATATGAAAGATTGCTTTCCTCTAGCTATCAGGATAACATTCCTTCTCAAGCAAACCTTAGGTAAAATGTTAATTCCCCAAAATTGTACAGGGTTAGAGGGAATCAACCAAAGTAATCAGAAAAGTACCCTTAGCAGGTCTGCATTTAATAAACCCTTCTGCCTATTATGAAATATAAGTCAATGTTTTCAGATTTGAAAATCTTTAAGATAAGGTCATTTGTGGTTCAGACCTATAATTACTGAATGGTATGAATGAAAAGAAGTTAGATCAATTTTCTTCAGGTGCTTACTGGTTCAATTCTGTAATCTTATCTAATATAAAATGACTAGTCTCTTTCTCTAAACTACGTTCCAAAAGTAGTATTATACACATGAGTTTGACTTACCTTACTTTTTTTTACCTTTATACTATTTGTAAGTTTATTTTAAAAATAACACTTATTTCTCCAAGGACTGTGATCAATAAATATTTAAATGACTATTCTGTGAAAGGAAGACAATGATTAACAAAAATGGTCCCTGTTATCATGAAACATATAGTTTTAGAAAATTGTGAAGGGTCTACATTATATTTATAAAGTATAGTCATGGTAATTATTACCTATTATCTTTATAACTATTCATTTAGAGAACTATGCATTTTCTTCAAATATGGTATACTATTAATTAATATTATATTAATACATATAATTTATAAATAATTGATTTGTGCAATGATTAAAAATTCTGGAAATTTTTAAGGATGTTAAAAATTAATGTTTTAACTTGTACTTTTAGCCCACGCAAACCATTGTCCCTGTGTATGAAATCTCCTGAAAGAATTTTACAGAATATGATTAAGAGAACAAATGAGTGCTATGAAGGTATGACTTACTACCATTTTTCACAGAGATTTGGTATGTTTTATTTCATATGCCTTTGCTGTAATGATTTATTTTATTCTATATTAAACAATCCAAATATAACATTTTAGTTATTAAAAATTTATTTAGTGATTCCATGAATCATTGACTACATCTACCAAATCCCACTTACCTATGCCACCTAGTGGTATAAGAATTCCATCCCTCACCATGCTAGATTTCACAAAATCATAAGGTTTTTAATGTTAAAGTAGCTATAAAGTATTTCATTTATGTGAGAAAATTGACAGTAAGTTAGAGTTAAAAAATACACAAAGATAAGGCTAAAACCAAGCCTAATTTCTCCATCCCTTCTATTTGTACTAAGTTATACTGAGGACATGTGATACTTCGATGTTAATGATACATTATACAAAACTGAAAGTCTCTTTCTTACAGACTCAAAGGAAACAACACTGATTATGCAAAAGCAGGAAGGTAGGGGGTTACTTGAAATCTTACCCAGGCACTTCAAATCCCATAGTTTGCTTCTTTCCAGATACAGTCATCTTAGCAACTTTTGGCACAATTTCAGATTCATTTCGAGATGATTGGGAACCTACTGATTTTCCTAATTAAGAAGTAAAATATAAAAGACTAATTAAAGTTGATTTCTAAAAATACATTATACATATAAATTAAAGATTATGATAATTTTGACAAAATTCATGTCTTTAGAAACACGTATCTTTTTCCTTAAGAAAATTAGTGAGATATTAAAATGCTGAAAGAAATTCTTCTATCACTATTCTTCTATTCTGGGAAATCCCCATTGTCAAGAGTCTCATAAGCTTAACCTCTACCAAATTTCTTCCTAATTTTGAACTGACAGTTAAGTTTCATTATTAAGAGGTCACAAGGTGGTTTCTGCACTGAGCCTTGTTCTGACATTATACCTAGACTCTATACTCTCTCTCCTACCACACTCTTTCATAATGCTGAAGTTGTTTGGTCAGTTAGCAGATGGCTAACCTATTTTTAATCCTGTGAGGTACACAAACTGATGTACAAGTTGAGAGTCTGTTGAATTGTGCTGGAACACTGAACATACTTGCACACAGCACTAGAATTAGTAAGATATCTGATATCCAAAAAGGATATGGAGAAAGATGTTAACGTAAAAAAATAAATAAATAAATAACATGGGGGGATAAATTTTGATCTACATTAAAGTAAGGCTTTTTGCATTTGATCCTTATACAGAGGGTGCCGAAAAATGTATACATATTTTAAGGAAAAAAAATTGTATTACAATTGTAATACTGAAGTCACATTTGACTCCTGCAATTAAAGAGATATAAGATACAAGATAACAAATGTTATCAAATATATTGAGCATTACAATTTTAATATAGTTTTTTTTCTTAAAATGTGTACACATCTTTTTGGCACCCTCTGTATATGTAATTCATTGAATTTTTAAACCACATCTGTAAATTTTCAAAAAGAGTACTATCAAAATTGCATCCACATAAAACTATGATAGCTACATGGTCTACATTGGTAAAAATACACACTGAAACTATTTGAAAAATCAGAAAAGATAAATTAATGTACAAAATTCATTCAAAATACTTGCTATTCACCTACTGCATGCCAGGCACTATGTAAGAAATACAATGGTGGCTCTGTGCCTGTAGCTCAGTGGTTAGGGCACCGGCCTGGGCCTGCTAAACAACAATGACAACAATAACAAAAAGGACTGCAAACATTCACTGCTGATATGGTCTTTTTAGATAAAGGTCATTGTAGAGTTGGCAAGAGCCATTTGAAAGCAGTGAAAGAAGTAAAAGGAAAAGCTGTGGCCTATAGTCCCAGCTACTTGGGAGGCTGAGGTAAGAGATCATTTAAGCCCCAGAGTTTGAGGTTGCTGTAAGCTGTGACACCAAAAAAAAAAAAAAAAAGAAAAAAGAAAAAAATGAAAACAATGGTAAGAGCAAACATAATGTGCTAAAAAAAAGTCCAGTGGGGAAGACATAATAAATGATCAAAAAGTATAAAATTAAAACTGTTATTACTGTTATACAGAATCTGTGCATATTCCATAAGCTTTGATGACAGGGCCCATGAACTAGAGAACTTTCCTAAGAAAATGAGAATTGGAGCTAAGATGCAAAAAAAGTAGAAATTAATTAGCTCAGGAAGGAAGAGCACGCCAGAGAGAGCAGCTTATGTAACAGCCTATTGTAGAAGTAAGCACTGTTATTTCAGAGGGAGTAAGAGCAGATGGGTATAAGTGAAGCTGGAGAGGTGGGCAAAGCCAGCAAACGTAGGATTGACCTGCAGGCCATACCAAAGATCCAGGGTTTGTTCTACCAGAATGGAAGCCACCAAAAAAGGTAAGCAAGTGAGAGAAGGGGCAAGAGAGAGGAAAGGATAAAGGAACATTTAGGAATGAGATAATACTGAGCCTAGAACACATTAGGAATTGGGGCTACAGCAGATTTCCAAAAGGAATGTCAATAAGGCAGTTGAACTCAGTGGTCAAACTCCAAGGAGGGCTGTAGGTTGGAGCGTGTATGTGTGATTCATCAGAGCACAATTGTAGCTGATGATGTCATAGACGTAAGCGAGATCACCAAGGGAAAGAGTACAGAGTAGGAAGAGAAGTGATACTAGAACAAAGCCTTGAAAGAACTCCAGCATGTAATCACAAGATAGAGGACAATTACCCTGCAAAAAGGTGAAAGACAGCCAGTCTAGCGTGGTGCCAAGGAAGCTGAGAGAACGGAGTGTTTAATGGAACTGGCGCCACCAGTATCTGAGGCCAGTCAACTGTGGTAAGGACTGCAAACATTCACTGCTGATATGATCATTTTAGATAAAGGTCACTGTAGAGTTGGCAAGGGCCATTTGTAAGCAGTGAAAGAAGTAAAAGCCAGAATGGGTTAAAAAAAATACAAGGAAGATAAAAAATAGAACTGTTGGATATTATTGGAGATCCATTTAAGATTTAGGGATAATAAAATTATACTGCAATCTATTTGCCCTTTCTGTGTAACTTTCTCTAGCAAT
The DNA here is from genome assembly GCA_963574655.1 of Perodicticus potto. Taxonomy (NCBI): domain Eukaryota; kingdom Metazoa; phylum Chordata; class Mammalia; order Primates; family Lorisidae; genus Perodicticus; species Perodicticus potto. The sequence goes on along the minus strand of CAUYRH010141636.1, from coordinate 42,009 downwards.
GCTGCCATTCAGAGAAAGTGCAGAGCAGGTATTAACTGATTCATTCAGGTTAAAGTTCTACTCAACAGGTGAACAGGTCCAAGAAGCAACAAGGTAGTTGAAGATAGTGGCCCAAATAAGGTAAGTGGTGTTGGGGGCTGCGGGGATTGAGTCATGAAATCTAAGCTGGGTAAAATAAATAAATAAAATGACAAAGGAAGAGTATGGATGCACTAGGAGAAAATAGAGGGGTCCATAGGTAAAGAAATGAGCATGGTGTAAGAAGCTCAGCCAGAAGTGGTTATGATCAGAATGGGATGTGCGAATTAGTGATTTTAAAGGAGAGGAAATTTCAGTGAATTTCTGATGAGACGTGAAGGCCATTGGAAATGAGGGAGCAAGGAACTAAAAGTCCAAAATGGTGGACTTAGTGCTGGCTTTCCATATAGATGCATTAGTAAGCTATGATCATGATAAGCTTAGGGTGAAGAGAATCATTAGTCGGCTGCCAAAATCTTTTATGAATAAGGAAGAGTGGCCACAAGGCTGCTCTCTAGAAGACAGCGGTAAGGACTAACAAAAGGCTGATTCAGGCAAAAAACAAGAATTTGGAAAAGCAGGAAAGAGAACAAATTGGCTTTCCAGAACTTGAGGTTTAAGAGACTATGAATCAAGTAATACAGAAAACACTTTGAGAATTACAGAGGGATGGACTTTTCATTAAAAGAATAGTTCCTAGAGTTACAGCAAAGGTGAAGAAGCGTGAGCAGTGAGTGAGAAGATAATGGAAGAAGGATACAAGCATGATGGTGATAATGACAGTGTGCATGTGTGTAGAGGCAGGGAGGAGACACTCTGACTAAAACAAGGAAAAGGGACATGCAAGATTTTGTCCTCTGTCAAAAGAATAGGGGGTAAAGCCATAAAGCATGAAGATGTCTCAATCCAGGCTCCACGGGACTAAACCCAACTTCTCATTAAAGTTCACTGAATTATCTTCCAACCATTTTGCATGTAAAAAATTTCTTGGTGCCTGTGGCTCAGCGAATAGGGCGCCGGCCCCATATACCGAGGGCTGCAGGTTCAAACCCGGCCCCGGCCAAACTGCATCAAAAAATAGCCGGGCGTTGTAGCGGGCGCCTGTAGTTCCAGCTACTCGGGAGGCTGAGGCAGGAGAATCACCTAAGCCCAGAAGCTGGAGGTTGCTGTGAGCTGTGACTGCACAGCACTCTACCAAGGGTGACAAAGTGAGACTCTGTCTCTACAAAAAAAAATAAAAATAAATAAATAAATAAAAAATTTCTTGACCCACTTACATATTCGGTGCACTAAAACACTGCAATTTAGAACTTTCTTAAGGAGCACATGGGTCATACAATGGCATCCAAGGCCTTTAAATATAGAGAAAAATTGTGATGTGATCCTGCAGTATATCTGAGGCTATAATAAATATTGCCTTTCTTTTTGGTGATTTTTATCTATAGGACATCAAGCCCCAGATGTAACAGTTCAAAACACAGGTTATTTAAGTGAAAATAGAGGAGGAAAGTCAAGTGTGGATCCGAATACCAGTCATTAAATCACTGGCTTTTTTTTTTTGTTTTTTGTTCTGTTTTGTTTTTTAAAGAGACCAGGGCTCAGTGTCTGTGGCTCAAGCAGCTAATGCACCAGCCACAAACACATGAGCTGGCGGGTTCGAATCCAGCCCAGGCCTGCCAAACAAAAATGATGACTGCAATCAAAAAAAGAAAAAAAAAATAGTCGGGCGTTGTGGCAGGTGCCTGTAGTCCCAGCTACTTGGGAGGCGGAGGCAGGAGAATCTTTTGAGCCCAGGAGTTGGAGGTTGCTAAGAGCTGTGACGCCACAGTGCTCTACCCAGGGCGACAGCTTGAGGCTCTGTCTCAAAAAATAAATAAATAAATAAATAAAATAAAGAGACCTGGTCTCACTCTGTCTCCCAGACTGGAGTATGAAATGCAATAGCAAAATCATAGGTCCCCACAGCCCAACCTCAAGATCTTGTGTTCCAGCAACCCTGCCTCAGCCTGCTGAGTAGCTGGGACTGCAGGCAGGTGCTACCATGTCCACTAAAACAGTGTTTTTTGTGTTTTTGTTTTTTGACAGTCTCGCTGTTGCCCAGGCTGGAATGCTATGGCATTAGCAGTGCTCATAGCAACCTCAGACTCCTCAGTTTAAGCCATCCTCCCACCTCAGCCTCCCAAGTAGCTGAGACTACAGGTGTCCAACACAAAACCCAGCTAATTTTTCTGTCTTACTTAGGTTGGTCTCAAACTACTGAGCTCAAGTGATCCTCCTACCTCGGCCTCCTGAAGTGCTAGGATCACAGGCATGAGCCATAGCACCCAGCCTAATGCTAAACCTTTTTCTTCAGTGAGGTACCCTTTAAAAGGCTAACAAAATCCATGGAATATTCTTGACAGAAAAATACACTACACATATAAAATTTTGCATGCTATTTCAAAAAGTGCAATACATCCAATTTTAGAACAGAACACTATCTTTGAAGAGATAACCTTGGTTCGGGCTACTTTGGAAATATATTAATTAATTATTGATATTATCCATGAAGATAAAAATGTATATTCAGTAAATTACCCAACGAGCTGTTGTTAATAGCACCATGATATGTTTCCATTCACCCAATCACATTATCAAGACCCCCTGATAACCAGCACTATTCTGGAAGGTAGGCAAACTCTACTGACAGTTAGTCATGAATTAATAACTAAACCAGTCATGGGTCAATAACAGATAAATATATAAATAACCATGTATTTAACTCCACTGTCTCTGAAAACAATGTAAAATGTGTCCATGTTCTCCCATGCTCTGCCAAACAACTGGACATTCATTTGCTGTGTGACGATCCCAAGAAATTGATCACTGAATCTTCATTAAGTCCCAAAATATGTCAGCAAGAAATGAGTGTTGGATGAAAAAGGGGAGCTTAGATCCTGACCTGTGTCCTGCTGCTAATCAGCTATTACCTTTCAGCTTAAGCAGTTCATTTAATTTCACTAACTGCAGTTTCCTCTGACATTTTCTGTAAGGTGCACAAAATTTTCACTTCATATAATGCGGTAAATGATTTCTAGCCCTCTGAATGCATGTCCATGACTCTTGAATCACTAAGATGTCCTTTAAATCAAGTAGCCCATTATGAGATAAAAGTAAAATGCACCATTCCAAAGTAAGATTATCAATGTCCTCTCCCAAACCAGGCAAAACCCACCCACCAAATCACCATCACTCAAAACATACGCATCGTGAAGATTCCCATGTTAGTGATTAGTATTCAGTCTCTAGTGGAACAGAGAAGGACTGACCACCTATTAGTTTTTTGTTTGGATAGAAATAATAGCTATCCAGTTCATCAAATCTAACCTGCTAGTTTCATACACAAATAAGAGAGAAGGAAGCAACTTCATCTTAGTGGCAGACCCTGCACTTAAACCAAACTGCCTCAAACTGCCTGTCCAGCTGACCTTCCCCATACTCTCATCATCTCTGCAGCAAAGCTTAATTAGAAACTGCCTTCCACCTTAGCGATTACCCCTTGATGAGTTGCTTCCTCCAAGGCTCCGCCAAGGCTAAGCTCTAAATAGAAGAGTCAAGGTTTTCTCCTGAACACGAAATGATCTACGTCTTCTGTTCTGAAGCCTTTTTTCAATGTGTATTCCTTTGTAAACAATGCTAGGCCTTTCTGGAGTCACACAATTGATGCAGACTCTTGCTAAACTTAATGAAACCCTCAACTTCCACATCCTTACAATTACCTTCTTCTGACTCATTCCTTTGGTCGTTAAGCAAATCCATTAGCAACTAGCTCTTTGAGGGCAGGTAGCACTTTGATCACATGTCAGAGCATATGATACAGTGTTCTGAATCAACAAAATCAGTTTAGTGATTAACCCCTATAGATTTAGATTTTGAAACCTCAAGTTGTCCTCTGTTGTCTTTACAATTTGTTTTAGATCTCTCTCCCCAGTTTACTCTTTCCCTACTTCTTGTACTTAATACAAACTACCTCCTAATGTTGACGTGTGGACTTTAGAAAGTTAACTTGGCACTTGCTATGGGCACTCTACAGTATACTCTTCTGCTGGGTGCTTCACATGGTCCTCTATCTTCACACAACCATGCAGAACAGGTATGATTATTCCTACTTTACTGTAGAGAAACTGAGGTTCAGAGAGGTTGATTTGCCAGAAGCCATACAACGTTGGCCTGTGACATAACTAGATTTAAAATAAATATATATATCACATGGTGGCTATTCTCAATAGCTTATACACTATGCTGAGAGACAAGTGATAAAAGTTATGAAGATGAGATATAGAGATAATACGCAAGAGAAATTCAAAGTATGTACTTGAGTAATTATGAAAGGCTAAACAAATGAAATGAAAAAAGAAATAAACATAATAAAAGGCACACTAAGGGATCAGAGGGGTAAAAATTATGAAAAGACTAGGCCCTGACAGATAAGACTGTATAACTGAAGCTCTCAAAGAAAACCCTTTTTTTTTTTTGAGACAGAGCCTCAAGCTGTCACCCTGGATAGAGTGCTGTGTGTCACAGCTCACAGCAACCTCTAATTCCTGGGCTCAAGCGAGTCTCTTGCCTCTGCCTCCCAAGTAGCTGGGACTACAGGCACCCGCCACAATGCCCGGCCATTTTTTTAGTTGCAGCCGTCATTGTTGTTTGGCGCGCCCCGGGCTGGATTCGAACCCGCCAGCTCAGGTGTACGTGGCTGGTGCCTTAGCCTATTGAGCCACAGGCAGAGCCGAAAACCCTTTTTTTTAAAAAAAAAAAAAAAAAAAAAAGATCTTTTGTAGATTTAAGTTCAAGAACCCCTTTTCTCACTTTATAAGCAGAATATAAAACAGAAGTAGTATTAAATATTCTTAGGAAGGATTAAGTGCTGAAATGGGAAAGGCCAAATTAAGAGAAAAACCATAGAACTTTATACATGATAATTTCTCTAATAAGTATGTTGCCATGTCTCATTCTGTAATTCTTGACTTTTTCTAAGCCATTAATGAGCTAGTCCCTAAGCTTCAGCCCTAGAATCTACATTCTACAGATGCCTTCTGTACCCAGAAACAATCAGTTCTTTCCTTGGAGTAAAGATTTTCCACTTCAGCCTCCCAAGTAGCTGGGACTACAGACGCTCGCTATTATGCCTTACTTTTTTAAAATTATTTTTTGCAGAGACAGTATCTCATCATGTTGTTCTGGTTGCTCTTGAACACCTGATCTCAAGCCATCCTCCTGCCTGTGCCTCCCAAAGCACTGAGGTTACAGGCATGAGCTGCCATGCCTAGCCATTGGCAATCAATTCTAATTAGTGTAGTATGGCTAGGAATCTAAGCCTTTGCCACCAGAAAATTTGTAGGACTTAAGCCTGGACCTAGTATCAAATATTCCACAGGCTAAGTGCACCCCATCTGCAAAATGTACCATCTACCCCACAATGAAGTTATAATTCATATTATATATATAAAAGCATTTTTAAAATTCTCAGACAAAACTTAAAAAATCAGACCTTTATTCAAAAATTATCTTATTTTTTTCTATAATTAAATATCCTTGGAAGAAAAATTCTTACAAATAATTGTGACAGTTTGTAGTCAGTACATGTTTACTCCAATATTTTCGTGCCCATTGACCTCCTATGGTTTTTAAGTGATTTTAGGTGATTGCGGGATCAAAAAGTGTTATAATAAACATGCGCCTAGATACAGATAGACAGGTACCTTACCTGGCCTTCAACCCAGTTTTCAAGTTAAGTGTCATGCAAATATCTTTGAATATACATAACAAAGAATGATCTGATAGTACAAATCCAATGGGGCTAATATGGGGGAAACATGCCAAGTTGATGGTGAAACTTATCTGGAAGAGTAAATGTGAGAGAATGACCAAATTTTTAAATTAAGACTAATGATAGGGAGCAGCGCCTGTAGCTCAGTGAGTAGGGCACCGGCCCCATATACCGAGGGTGGAGGGTTCAAACCTGGTCCCAGCCAAACTGCAACAAAAACATAGCCGGGCGTTGTGGCAGGCACCTGTAGTCCCAGCTACTCAGGGGGCTGAGGCAAGAGAATCGCCTGAACCCAGGAAATGGAGGTTGCTGTGAGCTGTGACACCACAGCACTCTACTGAGGGTGACAGAGTGAGACTCTGTCTCTACAAAAAAAAAAAAAAAGAATAATGATAGGAGACCTAAACTACCAATATCAAGACCACCTATAAAGTTGGAATAAATGTAAATGTGGATAATGGTACAGTTGCTCAATGAATTTGAATACGGCATCTGCAAATGGGCCAATTAGGAGGAATATATTTATATGTATGTTTTTATATAGGAATAGGAATTGAGTACATGGAAAAATATATAGAAATACAAGCATTATATTTAGTTATGATCAGAAATTCAGTATATGCAGAAGTGGGAAAAGGATAGGTTATTTATACATAGTACTGAGAATATTGGCAATTCATTTGAGGAAAAGGATCTATCATGTGTGTATGGTGTATCATATATAAATCCCTTATTGATTAAAGACATGCACATAAAATAAAAAGGAAAACACAAAAATATATTTATAACCTACAAGAAAAGATTGACACATTTGATATAAAAATTTCTCCTGATTAAATATGCCACCTGTGAGTATGAAGCATGTGGGGAAATACATGTGAGGGGCTAATGTACTTGTTTGTTCCTATAAACAAGTTAAAAAAAAACTTAGAAAATCAAAGCAAGCAACAAAATGACCAGGTCAATAAACCAAATTAAAGAAATTAGTAAAGGAGGATACGGAATGGGAGAAAAAGGGGGAGTGGAAAGAGAAGAGAAAAGAGGAGATGGAAGAGGAGAGACAAAGCGGGAGAGGGAAGTAGAAATAAGTAGAAGTATTTCTAGTTTTTAATAAGCATAATAGTGTTTCCAAGGGAAAGCAGGAGAAGAGTGCCAGCAATAGCGTAAGCTGGTAAAACTCCTGGCTGGGGAGAAATCTGATAAAATCAAAAATCTTACCATGTACACTGTACTTCTAAGCATATGGTTTACAGAAAATAGTAATGCTGCTGTGCAACAATATGTGAACAAGATTGTTTACTGTGGTGCTCTTGTAATGACAAAAAAAAGTTGTGCATCCTAAGGGAAGGGTTACGATGCATACAAGGAATGCAACAGCAGGCTACACATACCAAATCACATGACCTACATGTACAAAAACATAGCCATAACACATCAAGAGGAAAAATCAACGCCAATATGATGTAGCAATGATCCTGTATCACTATTGCTATTGGCATTTAAAAATCCATGAAACTCCGTAACAGTGATTACTTCTAGGGAGCGATACTGTTAAAAAGAAGAGGCAATTTTAAACAGCGAAATTTTTTTTGAGACAGCGTCTTACTCTGTTTGTTGCCTGGTCTAGACTGCAGTGGTGTCCTCACAACTCACTTGCAACCTCAAATTTCTGGGCTTAAGCAATCCTCCTGCCTCAGCTTCCCAAAATGCTGACATTACAGGCGTGGGCTACCCATGCTTGACCTAAAGAGTAAACTTTCAAAAGTAGGGAATGAAGGCCAGGCATGGTGGCTGACACCTGTAATCCTAGCACTCTGGGAGGCCAAGGCGGGTGGATTGCTTGAGGTCAAGAGTTGAAGACCAGCCTGAGCAAGGGCAAGACTCTGTCTCTAAAAATAGCCAGGGATTGTGGCAGGCACCTGTTGTCCCAGCTTCTTGGGAGGCTAAGGCAAAAGAATTGCTTTAATCTAGGAGTTTGAGGTTGCTGTGAGCTATGATGCCATGGAACTCCACCCAGGGAGACAAAGTGAAACTGTCTCAAAAAAAAAAAAAAAGTAGGGAATGATATACTGGGAAAGAGAAGAAGTGATTATTCAACTCAAACTTTATATCCTTCTATGCTATAATACAATGACTATGTATTACTTTTATAATAAAAATGTTTTTAAGTGAAAAGCATTCATATTAAAACAGACATTTAAAAATGCTAAACACTTGTTGCTCAATTTTCATTATGTTAATAAGGTAAAACCCTACTTAGGATTAATATGCCACAACCTAAACTCTTTCCATTACTGATCTTAAAGAGAATATTTGGAAAATACTCACTGAAAAAGTTCGTGTTTTGAAACAAATGTACAAAGTTCATCCACTGATCATTCAACAACTCTATATTCAGAGTGAGGTAGTAATGCTGCAAGTGCTAAGTAATGCTTATCTATCTATCTACTTATTTTTGTGCTCCTAACCTAACCGGCACAATGTAAGTAATCCCCATTTAAACTCTGAAGCTCCTTGACAGTAAGGACTAGAACTTTTGCCTTCGGCAACCAAAGTATTTGATATACACCATCTGTACCTGTTTGCTGAATTCTGAATATATGAACAAATAAAATCATTCCCTGATAGCTCCTACAACGTGCTGATAAATTCAAGGGAATGAAAGTGAAAATTAAAAGGGAATTGTGACTTCTTTGGACGTGTATCCTCTTACTAAACAAGAATTTTATAAAATCTACCATGCACTCATCAGTTTCTCTAAAGCAGGATTTCTCAACCTTGGCTCTACTGACATTTTAGAAGGGATAATTCTTTGTTGTAGGGAGCCGTCCTCTGTGTTGTGGGATGTTTAGCAGTATCCACCCCCCAAATGTCTCCAGACACCGCCACATGTCCCTTGCCTTTGGAGCAAAATTGCCTCCGTTTGAGAACTACTGCTCTTAAGATTTTTATTAGCAAAAAGAATTAAATGTATGCTGCCTATCATCATCACTTCAAATATATACATTATCTTCTAAACTCATCCTCTTATCCACAAAACCACTAATTCTTAATATTCTATTCCTAACAAGTTAAACTTAAAACTTCAAAGTTGTTTATTCCTGATTGCCTCTTGTTCAACCTTTATATCCAATTAATACTAATTCTATTAACTTTCTCCTTAAAAACATTCCTAACATTTGTCCTTTCCTTTCCCACCTCCTAAAGCCCTAAGAACCCTCTGCCAGAGTGTCTAATATGGTGTCTCTTTGCTTTCCATCTCTAGCACATCAAACCTCTGTCCACTAGGATTTTTACCATCTCACTCACCTGCTGAAGTATAATCAGTGGCTTTGTATGGGGGAAAAAAAAAAAATCTGTACATAGCCCTTTGCAAGAAGACCTGAATTACCTTTAAGACCCATCTTTTTCCTTGATACTTGTATAAGCAACCTGGGATTCTCTGGCACAAACACTTGTTTTCCTATGGCTCATGCGATTTCCATGTTCCCTACAGATGCCATTTACTTTCATGAAAATTTTATTTGATTGTATTTTAATTTTATTGCAGAAAGATCTGCGATTAATACAAGGAAACCAAAGCTTCTTGATAACACATGCATGACAGTGGCCATCTTCAGCACTGTAGGCTCAAAGACTCTTGAACTCATTCCACAAAGATTTACAAAGAGCCAATGAGGTAAAAACTACTCAATTGTTTTCCTCTGTGTGAACAGCAACAGAATGAAGTACATATAAGTTTACATGCAGACTTCCCCATAAAACCCCAATACCCACTCAACATCAAAAGCCTACAATTCGCCCACTTGAAAGTTAGTAAAGTAGGTAAGACGTGAACTCTGCAGCCACATAGCCAGAGTTTAAAGCCATGACTCTCATGAGAAGAAACTTCCCTCTGTGCTGGGTTTCCTCATCTGTAAAATAATTTTATCTACTTAACAAGGATTAGAATTAAATGAGTTACTACATGCACTTTAGAGAAAAGTCTGGGATATATTCAGTACTCCATGCTTCATGTCACAGAGAGCACACGGTCTGTGGTTCTACAGTTTGACCACAAAATCAACCTCTGTCTCCTTGTCCTCATTTGATACCAGGGAACTTACAAACTACTCTCTGGCGATCATACGTTCATTCATGACAGGAAGGAGAGAAATGCCAACTATGTGACAGTGTGCTACATACTGGGATAAACAAATCCAAAAACAAGACATGACTCCAACCTCAAGAAACTCAGATCTCAACAGAGCTATCAAATATATTATTAAAATATAAACTGTTATAATACAGGCAGAATGAGAGAGTACACAGTAAGGTACTAACCTCTTCAAAATTCAAGACTAAGGGAAGATGTGCTTCAAAAGATTCCTAATGAATCTTGGAGAAAAAAGTAAGGGAAAAATGGATCAGATAATATGACACAATGCATACAATTGCCAACAGATCAGCATGGCTGGGATACAAAGTTATAAAAAGGTGACACATAAAGTTTGAAGAGCCGGTAACTCATTTAGGGCCATATTCACCATTCAGGGCACTTAACTTGATTTTGAAATATAAAAAGAGCCACTGAGTGACAGATCATATTGTATTTTTTGAAACTTGCTCTAATCCCACACAGAATGGAAAAGGGACTGTAGAGGCAAGACTAAAAGGAGAGCAGGTAGAAGATTTTTGTACAAATACATGTAAGAAATTGTATGGATTGACCTAACGTAAGAACAACAGAGATGGAGAAAGGAATACCTATAATAAGGAATTAGTCAGTCATCCATATCTTTGGTTCCACGTCTACAGTTGGCTCTACCAACAGTAGCTTGAAAATATTTGAAAAAGAAAACAAAAAATCAAAATACAACAGTAAAAAATGATACAAATAAAATAACGATACACTATTACTGCACAGCATTTACAGTGTACCAATATTATAAGTAATCTAGAGAAGATTTAAAGAATATGAGGATGCTCACAAATTGTATGCAAACACTACCCCATTGGGAACTTAGGGTCGGGGTATCTTGGAACCGTATCCCCACAGATACCGAGAGACCACTTAGCAGGGTAAACTCTAGAACCCTTAACACCTGAATAAAGTAGGGATGGAAAAGAGCAGTCACCAGATTTCTCTGCCAAGAAAGGGTAGATGGCAGTGAAATGAATGGGAAATACCTTCTAGGGAGCTAAGAGTAGTCTGCCAGGATCTTACTTCTCTTGGACAGTCATTTCACTCAGTGTAAAACTACAGCAGTCCATGGAGAAACTCTACTTCGTCCTCCTAACTAAATGGGAACTGTCACAAAGATACTATCTTGGGTCTTTAGAGTCTATGCAGGTTGAATTATAGCATGTTCTTATACCTGAGGACACAAAGATTAGTAACAGCCTCTGTTTTTAGGCAGCTCTTATACTAATGCATGGGATGAACATCAAGATGGAAAGAAAAAAGAAACAGGGAAATTACAAGACTTTTGTAGGGGACCATAGGGAGTAAGACTGCAGCTGAAAAGGTAGCACAGCACAGTAAAGAAAGAAAAGGGGATAAGCATGAAAGAAAATATGAAGAAAACTAGGTGAGGAATTAAATGTTAGAAAACCACATGCTGTTCATGAATCAGATACACTGGGTCTCAAGACACAGAGATAGAAATCCATAGAAAAACTGTGGATAACCAGATAGAAACCAGAAGAAACATGAGTACCATTAAAACACATAAAAGTAACTCAATACCCGGATAGTTCACAGAAAAAGAAAGGTGAAAAGGTAGCCACGAAGCAACTCTAGTAATAAGGAGGAGGGCACATAAGGTAAATATTCCCCTTCTTTGAGGAGTCCTTAAATAGAATTAAGACTTATATACCAAGCAATTTGGAGGCTATGTTTTTAAACGTCATATGGTCCAGTCCATCATTCTACAGATAAAAATTTAAGTAAATTTCCAAAGATCACATGGCTGACTGTTGAAACTTTTGCTCTTGTTTTCTCCAGGCTGCTTCCAAGGCACTCTTCCCTTCCCACTCTGTGTCTTCTGGCTGTACCTCTTCAGGAGTACAGTATTATAAGTAATACTGTTCTGAAGAGAGCTAAAACAAGTCACTGTGAAGTTGAATGTGTACAAAAACTGCTAATCAAGTGCCTCTAAAAATGTTAAATGCTCCATCCAGATCATGATTTTGCGAGTTTAATGAAGCTAACCATCATTAATCTCTACTCAGATACTTCTGAATAAATGTTAATTCTAAAATCAATTATTCTGATAAGGTTTAATCTTTGCATTTCAAAACCTCTTAAGAATACATACTGCTAAAGCCTAGATCATTCTCTACTTAAGAACAGCAAAATTTCTGTTTAATGCACTTTGAATTTCCCCTGGGAAGGTAGGCAGCTAGGCTGTGATTAAACATCACAGCATAATGCTATCAATTTCAGGTAACACATGAGAATCTCATGTTGCTTAAAATGATAGCTCCAAAAATGATATTAGTTGAACGTGAGAAGTTTATATATCCCAATGTAGTCTATATTGCTTCCTATATGTATTATAAAATATCAACATATAGTATGCACCTTACTTCTCCAACTAGCTATGAAAGCCAGATTACTTTCTGATATTTTCCCCAATATCCAATTCAGTGCCTGGTACTAACCAGGCACTCAAATATGTCATAAAATTATGTAGTGTTGAATATGGGAAAAACGTAATATATTCCTTAATCCAATGATCCTCAGCTTGGGATAAGCAGATAGATCAAAAGAACCCTCCCCCTTTGAAAATTATTGTCACTGGGAGACACTAATGCTGACATGTTCCCTCTCAAGTATCCTGAGACAAAAAAAAAGATTTAGAACTACTTATTTGGTATAAAAGTAATTTTAAAGTATAAAATGTAAGGCTCATGTAAATTAAATAATTCGTGCACATTAATTAAACATTATTTGCAAATTATGTATAAACAACTTTACTGTTGATTGGATTCAGGTTCCTAACTAAAAAGATGTTTGGGCCTGGCATAACTTATACCTCTAATCCTAGAGCTTTGGGAGGCCAAGACAGGAGGACCACTTGAGGCCAAGGGTTAAAGACCAGCCTGAGCAACCTAGGTAGACCCCATCTCTACAAAATAATAATACAAAAATTAGCCAGCCATGGTGGCACACCCTCATACTCCTAGCTATTTGGGAAGCTGAGGCAGGAACATCTCTCAAGCTCAGGCATTTGAGGTTACACTGAGTTACAATGACACCATTGTACTCTAGCCCAGGTGACAAAGCAAGACCCTATCTCAAAAATAAATAAATAAATAAATAAATAGGTGTTTGATGACGTCCCTCTAGTCAGGAAACTAGTTCAGATGATCTTTTTCTTTTACAGTTCTTGCCCTTATAGACCTATTTTTAAAAATACCTACTTAGGCTATGAGAATCCTTCCATACACATAGAGATCAAATGGATAATTTCAAAAAGTAATCTTGTGACATTAAGTAATTTCAAATCTGAATAATACCAATAAAGATGTGGAAGCACTAATACAGAACGCTAGTTTTTATTTTAAACCTAAAATTCCTTTTATAAGTTTTTTTTTTTTTGCCGTTTGGCCGGGGCTGGGTTTAAACCCGCCACCTCCGGCATATGAGGCCGGTGCCCTACTCACTGAGCCACAGGCGCCGCCTTTTTTTCAGTTTTTTGGCCAGGGCTGGGCTTGAACCTGCCACCTCTGGCATATGGGGCCAGCGTCCTACTCCTTTAAAGCCACGGGCGCTGCCCTCCTTTGTAAGTTTTAACCAAAGTTTTTAAAGTTTTCTCTGAATCAAATTAGGATCCAAAAACACTTCGTATTTTAAAATGTGTGCACATGTATGTGTACTAAGAACAAAAAGAAGAAAAATACAGAATAGAAAATTATATGTACTACATGATTTTAGTAATATAAAGAATAAAAAGGCACAGACAGAAAATTAAAAGAAAATACGGCAAAACATAAGATGACTGTTGTTTCAGGGTAAGAAAATCAGGAGTAACTCTTTTCCTTTTGCCTATGTTAAGAATGTATTACTTTGACAATACAAAAGGTGATTGGAAAAATTTCAAAAGCAGAATTTTTTTTATATTTATATAGTTTAAAAACATCAAAATAAATTCACAATACTCACTAACATGAGATGAATTTATAATTTAAACTCATTCAGATCAGAATGAGTTTAAACTCATTACTCCTTGAGTTTGGCTCGGAGCCTGTGGCTCAATGGGCTAAGGCACCAGCCACGTACACCCAAGCTGGCGGGTTCGAATCCAGCCCAGGCCGCCAAACAATGACAGCCGCAACCAAAAAATGGCCGGGCGTTGTGTCGGACGCCTGTAGTCCCAGCTACTTGGGAGGCGGAGGCAAGAGACTCGCTTGAGCCCAGGAATTACAGGTTGCAGTGAGCTGTGATGCCACAGCACTCTATCCAGGGTGACAGCTTGAGGCTCAGTCTCAAAAAAAAACAAAACAAAAAACACTTTGAGTTTAAAAACTGCTTTTTTTTTTAAACTGGGGTTTTACACATAGGTACACTTTTTGCCATCGATCATTATTTTTCCAGTGTTTCAGTATCTCAGTACATATACACATTAACACACAAATTAAAATATTCAAAATTTCGAAGAAATTAGTATAAAATCTTTGATGGAAAAACTAAGATATGAAATCATTTTGCTGAATTGACTAAAGATTTAAATCCTAGTTATTAGATATATATTCAAAAAGTACACTAACTAGGCTACAGAGAATAGCCACTTCCTTTAATAGTACAGCTGTGCTGACTGTGATTTATTTGGTATTAATTATTATTTCACTTAAAGCCACCATTATAGCATCAAATCCATAATACAGTATCCATCTTCTACCACAAAGAAGAAAAACAAAAAGAATCACTGGGTCCAGACTCCAATTTTATGTAAATATTGCCTAATCAAAGAGTTTTAAAACTTAAAAAATTTAAATGAACAGATTTCAACCTATATATTAAGTTGGATTATATACTAACAATATATACCTGCAATGAACTTAATTATGATATTATAACATTCTATAAGTAAAAATTCTGATTAATAATTTTCCTTAAAAAAAGAATCATTTACATTCTTAGTAAATAATGTTATGACTAAAAATTTTGTTAGACCAGAAATAGGATATCACAGAAACAAAGTATTCTGACTTTTCAGAATGAAACAGTATTTAAATATTTCCAAAAGAACCACTATATAATATAGTAGTGTTCTTTGATTCTGCCCTAGGCCATCTATTTCACAGTCTCTGAGAGATCTCATCTATATTCCCATCCCTGGAATTATCCACCCTTGACTTTCTCCCTAACAAACCATGTTAATCCTCTTTATCGTAAGCTTAGGTATGATATTAGTACAGCAAAGTTAAGAATGTATATTTGAGAAATACTTCCTCAACAATTCAGGATAATCAAAATTTAATTGATTGAGCTCCTATTATGTGCCAAGAAACAGCTTAATACATATGAGCTCATTTAACATCATGGCATATGAGCTCATTTAACATCATTTAACACCCTATAAAATAAGAACACTTACCCTGCCCTTACAAATGAAGAAACTGAGGCATAGTGCTAAGTAATTTGCTAAAGGTCACAGATCTAGTTGGTTCAGCTGAAATCTAAATCCAAGTAGTCTAACAGAAGTACCTAAGCTCTTCTAAATTACTGTAGAAACTGACAGTGAGAATCAACAACTCCAGTCATAAAATAAAAAAAAAAAAAAAAAATGAGCATTCGGAGATATGACAATATCAAAAGAAATAAAAAGTTCATAGTATGCATGAGCTAAAAACAAAGAAAAAGGTTTATAAGAACCTTACTGAAGGCTCGGTGCATATGGCTCAACAGACTAAGGCGCCAGCCACGTACACCTGAGCTGGCGGGTTCGAATCCAGCCTGGGCCTGCCAAACAATGACGGCTGCAACCAAAAAATGGTCGGGTGTTGTGGCGGGCACCTGTAGTCCCAGCTACTTGGGAGGTGGAGGCAGGAGACTCGCTTCAGCCCAGGAATTGGTGGCTGCTGTGAGCTGTGATGCCACAGCACTCTATCCAGGGTGACAGCTTGAGGCTCTCTCTCAAAAAAAAAAAAAGAACCTTATTGAAAACTTCAAGGGTTCCAGGCTAGGCATAGTGGCTCACACTTGCAATCCTAGCACTCCGGGAGGCTAAGGCAGGAAGAACATTGAACTCAGGAGTTTGAGGTTGCTGTGACCCAGAAAGAAACCACAGCACTCTGGCCGGAGCAAAAGAATGAGACTCTGCCTCAAGAAAAACCAAAAGCAAACAAACAAACAAAAAAAAACAGAGTTCCAAATAGAAAGAAATGATAATTAATAAAGATTAATTAAATTGTATTAGCCAAATTTAAAATTAGCAAAATCTATTATTATTCTATTTAGGGCCATTTACAATTTTTGTAGTGACAATAAAATACACATACCAAGGCCTTCATTGATTCAACTTAATCCTATTTCCACCTAGTCTTTAACTTCTCTCCTAAATTCTACCATTGAGATTTTCAGGAACATGACATATTTGAATAATCTTAAACAAATTTAAATTTTAAAAAGACATAAAACAGATATTATATATCTCTAGATACAATAAATTACTATCAAACACCATCTTGAATTCATGTGGGACTAATGGCTAAAGTCTTAGTAATAATATCCAGAAATAACTCCATAGTAACAGATGTAATGTATTTTAAAGCAATTAGTAAAATGGAAGGGAAACTAACGTTGCTTTAAGGGACTATAATATATATATAGTAGATGTTGGGTTAAAAGACAAATCATCATAATACTTTGAGTTAGAGAATATTACCACCATGTTAAAGAAGAAATAAAGTTTCACAGGAATCCAATAACTCACCAAGGTCATGCAGATGGCAAATGGCAGCACCAGGCTACAAAACAATATTGATCTAATTGCAAAGCTAGCAATCTCTACTATACTACATACTGCCACTACCAGTCACAGAACACATGCTGATGCATTCTTAAAAGTCTAATGAAACTCTGAAAGAAAATAAAGTCCCACCCTGCCTTATGACCTACATAAAAATAAACTTTGTAGGAATTATGCTTAAATATTAAAGATGTATACAAAAATTCTCTCAAGAGAAAATTTAGGCTATGTATAAGCTTGAAGTTGAGGTTTGTTGTTTCTTTCATCCAAGACTGGAAAGTAGTAAATTACAAAAGATAGACTGAAATTAAGATTTTTAATTTTCTAATAGAAAAAAGATCATAAAATAAAGGAAAAAAAAGACTGGAAAAAGGCCAGGCATGGTGGCTCATCCCTGTAATCCTAGCACTCTTAGAAGCTGAGGCAGGTGGACTGCTTGAGCTCACAAGTTCAAGACCAGCCTGAGCAAAAGCAAGAGCCTGTCTCTAAAAGATAGCCCGATGTTGTGACAGGCACCTGCAGTCCCAGGCACCTGCAGTCCCAGGCACCTGCAGTCCCAGCTACTCAGGAAGCTGAGGCAAGTGAATTGCTTGAGCCCAGGATTTTGAGGTTGCTGTGAGCTATGATGTCACAGCACTCTACTGAGGGTGACAAAGTAAGACTTTGTCTCAAAAACAAAAAATAGATTGGAAAAAATGTTTATAAGATATAATATTAACTGTTCAAGGACTTAAAATTAATAAGGAAAAGACAACACAATAAAAAATGGGCAATGGATACAAATAGCAACTCACAGGAAAAAATCAAGTGACAAATATATGAACAAATACTCAACTTCACTAAAGTAAATATGAGACATTAACTTCTTACCTGTCAGACAGTCCAAAATCAAGAAAAGTAATGAAACTTACTGCTGGAGTAGAAACAAACAATAATACTTTTCATAAAGCAATGGTTTCATCTACTGAAAGTAAACAATATTTTTTTTTTTGAGACAAAGTCTCATTATGTTGCCCTTAGTAGAATGCCATGGCATAAGCTCTTGGGCTTAAGGGATTCTCTTGCCTCAGCCTCCCAAGTAGCTAGACTTCAGGTGCCTGCCACAATACCTGGCTAATTTTTGTTGCAGTTGTCATTGTTGCTTAGCTGGCCTGGGCTAGTTTCAAACCCATCAACAGTGTGTATGAGGCTAGTGCCGTAACCACAGTGCTACGGGCACATGGCCCAATACATCTTTTGATACAGCAATTTCACTACAGAAGATCCATCTCATAAAAACTCGACTTTATATAAAGACATGTTCAAGGACAGTCTATGAACAGCACTGTTCGCAGAAGCAAAAATTGGAAATAAAATAAGTTTCAAGATAGGAAATTTTGAATAAACTATAGTACAGCTATATCATGAAATAGTATATAATCACCAAAAAGAATAAGATGAGACTACTCTAGCTGACTCTAGCTATAATATCCCCCTAAAAAAGAAAATAAAAAACAGTTTTTACTTACAAAAACTAAGAAATCTATATGCATGTATTTTTTATATATGATTATGGGGAAAAACATAGACTTTAAAATGGCTAAGTGGAGAAAAGGGCAGCAGCTAATGTTCCCAAAAAGGCCTACATAAAAAAAAAAATAATAGTAAGTTCTTTGAACCTACCTTTAGTTATCATTTCTTAGGCATCTTCCACGGGGAAGACAGTACGTCAACTGCATCACATGGGTTATTTTACTTCTAGAAACATGTAAGATAGATACTATTTTCTCATGGATGAATGGTAATTTTGGCATTGCCAATATGTAACAGGATGTTCAATACATCACAGACACAATTTTCAGGAATGCATAGGTAACTGCCACCACAACAGACTCAAGAAAAACTGTATAATTTATCTTTTACCTTTATCCACTCATTTACGAATGAAAACTTCAATACAAATATAAAAATCCTTCCACAGAGTATAAAATAATGCTATCAATGCTATTACGATTAATAATTAAATGTAAGAAGTAAATCTTTCTGAAGGGAAATTTAGCATGTGCTAAAAGCCTTAAAAATACCCATACATTTTTATCCAGCAATACCACTCTAGAACAATATATTTTATACAACTGAAAATGTACAAAAATGTTTAATGATTTATTTTTATAATAGTAAATAAACTAAAATTTTTACAATAGAAGTTTGCTTCAATAAAATACCAAACAACTAGATAATAGAATACTATGAAATCTAAAATTATCAGTCTAAAAAGTCAATTTGTGTGTCTCTCAGGGGTATGATAAAGTTAAAATGGGTTTAAAAAAACAAGTATGACCCCATTTTTTAAAAAAAGAACTAATATACCCTCTTTTGTAGAAACACATGCAAAGTATAAAAATGAAGACTTCAGTGTTAAAAACATATTGTTCTGAATGCTGGTTCTGCCATGTACAAGTTTGTGGACTTAGGGAAGATGTTTAGACATTTTGGAGGTTCAGATTTTCCATATATAAATCTAGGATAATAACCCCTGTTCTTTATGATTCTTGTGAATATTAAATGATAGCAATTATAAAACATTTAGTACAGCATTTAGTGTAGAGTATTATTATTGCTTAAATGTAACAAAATGCTAAATATTTCAAAATTCTAGATGAGATTAGGTGTGTGTTTTTTCTTACATTGGTTCATCTGGATTTTCTTGTTTGTCTCACTATTATTTAACTTTATGCTTAAAAATGGCACCAAGGTAGCAACTATAAAAAATTAAATTCTATGGTATTTTAAGTAAATAGAATTATTGCCTTAAGTAAGGAATCAAAGACCACAAAGTGATTTAAAATTTAAATAGACTTAAAAATGACTATTTCTTACGACTATTAATTTGCAAGGATTTAGAAATTGATGCCAATTCTCACAACAGGAATGTCGTGAGGCTCTTAGCGAAGTAATACTAGCAGAAAAAATCTTTAGAACAATTTTTAAATATCCCAGTAAATATAAGGCTGTTCTTCCTAATAAGAAATTCAATTTTACCCTTAAGACACTTATCACTACACAAGAACATACAAAGCCTGATACACAGTTGAAATTCAATATATTAATCCACTTCCCTAACTTCACTTGAAAAGTAGCAGCTCACAGAACAGAAACTTTACATAAAACCAAGAAAAAGATGCAGTAATAAGTTCAGTATTTGGCTGTATTTTGATACTTCTATTAAATCTAAGGACCTAGCCCCTGAGAAGCTATAATAAAGCTCTTATCTAAGAATCTGTACCTTAGTTTTATGTCCCAATGCCTAGCATATTTTTCTAATTAAAAAAAAAGCATGCTGGCTAAATTGAGGTCCCTGCTAACGTACTTAGCAATGCTTAGTATACAAGGACTTAAAAATGATACTAAAAGGATTTATGCCTTAGAATAAAACAAGAAAGTATACATATACACAAATAAATATAATCTGATTATAGTTTGTAAGGTTAAATACAACAAGGTAATTAGTTCTAAAAGAAAACTCTGTATTTGACATTCACACACTACATATGTGGTTCTGGTTATTCATAAAGGAGAAAAGCTGTTTTGAGAGTCTCAAGTAAATTATTTTTAAATTAAGCAATTAGTGTTTCAGTTTTTCCAGTGTAGGTGTATATACAAAGAGAATCTTAAAACGTATCTGAGAACATTCTGAACTAAACTTTTTTCACTGAAATAAACCACTTCCTTTCAAAAAGCTCACATTATTTTAAGCAAAAAGCCAATTAATTCTGGAGCTTTTTATACAAGTATAAAATTCCTCTAATTGCTTAAATAAAAATGCTCAATGATGGATAAATTAGCGAAAAACTATTTTCAATAAAAAATATATTTAAAGGGGGAAGACCCAAAAAATTTCAGTTGAATATGCCTATTTTAGTAACCTACTAAAAAGGATTAAAGTAAAATGAAACATATTTTTTAAGTGTATTATTGAGAAGTTCACACAAATTTAGCAATTTTCATAATATCTCAGATTAATAATCTTCCTTTATAATAAGACTTTATAAAGTAATCATAAAACTTATTTCCAGGATAAGGATAAAATCTCAAAAATAAATTTGACCTGCAAAGGGAGAAAGAAGAAGTGGCATCTCCTCATAAAAATCTAACATCACATTTAGTCACAGAGGTAATAACTACAAAAGAAACAAATACCCACTATAAGCAGGCAGAGAAAAATGATCTTGTTCTGAATGTTCATAGCTCTATCTTTTTTTATTTTTTAATTTCCTGAATCTGGTCTAAGGAACAACCTGCCATTAAGGACACAAAAAATATAATGTAATTATACCTAGAGGATCCAACCAAGGAGCCACTGTGAAAATAGCAAGATCTGGAGATGTGTGAAGGCTGAGGAGTAACGTCAGAACCCATCTACACCAAGGATAAGGAAATCATAAAAATCTTCAAAAAAGAATTTCACAGCTTTTTAGAACTTCTATTTTGCCTCAAAGGGATAAAACTAGCAATGCTGAAAAAACTGAGCTGAAACATGACCTAAGGATAAAGTATGCACCAAGTTCAAGAGTAAAAGATGGACCAAACTCAATCACCTCAATTCTCCCTGTATTATTTTCCATAATACACTGTAAAAAAAAAAAACTCCCCTTTTTTTCATATATGAGAAATATTCAAACAGGATAACATAGAAGCTAAAGAAAAATACTATAAGAATGAATAACAGTGGAAAATAATTAAAAAGCCGATGATAAATACACAGCAGATGAATGAGAAAAGAACAGGGTTTGGTAAGTTTGATGATGTCAAAGGTAGCAAAAAAATACAGTCTCTCCTTTTAAGAAGAACTTTAAAAACTGGCACAGAGGATGAAAGAAAAGAAATGGTGACAAATGACTTGAGAAAAAGTTGAAAAGTAAGCCTGCGGAGCTCAGGAGAAGATGGGAAGGGAAGCAGGAACTACCACAGATACAAAGCCACACTAGAGGCAGCAGAATCAGGCTAGCCAGCAACAGGCGGTAAGAGAAAACAGCAGAGCAACATCTGCAAAGCCCTCCAGGAAAGAGAACTCTCAACTATCATTTGTCAATTTCTCATGCAAATATAGGCCATAAAAAGCACTTTCAAGTATTTAATAACTCAGGAAATATTTTGCACATGCATATTTCAGATAAAGGGAAAGGTGAGGAGTTGAGCAAGATGTCAAAGACAAAAAACCATGAGATTCCTTTAAATAACTATGGAACTTTTGATTACAGAATAAAATGAAAATACTATATATCCTTATAATAAATAAATGATATGACTAAAAATCTCAGGAGAAAAAGTGGGAGACAGTAAGTATAAGAAAGTGCATCTCTTGATGAGCTCAATTTTGAAAGGTAGGACTTATTAAATAACTGTTTTAAAGTTAATTTAATTAATAGAAGTGTGAAGATATTATCAAAGGTAAACCTTACCTAAGAACTTAAAAGGCTAGCAAAAATTAAGAGAAATAGAGAGGAAGGGAAGTATAAATATGTTAATTTCTTCACATAGTGAGAGATCAACATAGTGTTTAATGCTAGCAAATTTTTAAAAAGTTAAAGTATGTTTTTGAATTAACTATAAAATCTCCAAGTTATCAAAGATTATATATAAAGACCAAAACAACGATAAATCATACCTCAAAATACATATGTACAGAAGACTACAACTTTTTAAAAAACGACAGAGGGCATTATACCTATTGTATCAATCCCATCCATGG
This sequence comes from Perodicticus potto, assembly GCA_963574655.1. NCBI lineage: Eukaryota > Metazoa > Chordata > Mammalia > Primates > Lorisidae > Perodicticus > Perodicticus potto. The sequence continues at coordinate 19,493 of CAUYRH010141636.1, read as the reverse complement.
AAAAACCCCACAAAGAGTCTCTGAAAAACCCAAGTGTACACGAGTACAAGAGACACAACTAAACCAAAGTGTCTCAGAATACTGAAAGCAAAAGGATAGACAAATAAAACTTAGAGAAAGTAACAATCATGACATGTTAAGCTGAACTTATAACAAATAGTATAAAACTAGCAAAAAGAATGAAAAATTCAAATCCACAGGATGAGCATATATCGTTATATATCAAAATTGATACAGGAGCAAAATCTGTAGGAAATAAGATGAAATAAAAATGCAAAGATGCTACACAGTAAGCACTCTCACCCTGTAACCAAAGAAACTCAAAGAAATAGATTATAACTAAAAATACTGAACTCTCTAACAATTCTACAATTAACTAACAGTAGGATGTCTGTAAGATGAACATCAAAGGGAATATAACATACTAGTCGACATGTGAAGGTAGGCTACATAAGGCATTAGGCCAATGTACTGACACATACACATGGTGCATGTCTGGTCTATGAAAATTAGGTCAACTTAAGGAGGTGGTCAATGTAGACAGGCTGTCAACTATCGAGTTCTACTGCACATCATATTTTGTATTCCACTAAAAAAGAGGACAGTTGACAATTGACTGTGAAACCACTATAAAATTGCACTGGGCCACAAAGAAAATATCAACTTTAAAAGGAAGGTAAAGAGCACAAATCACATTCTCTGATTAACAGTACAATAAACCAGTAATCACAACAGAAGTAAATAAAACTCTCCCAACCACCTAAAAATTTTTTAATTCCCTCAGACTTTTGACTTAAATCAAAATCAAAATTGTGTATTATTCAGAAAATAACAGTAACTTTACAAAAACTTATAAACCACAGCAAATGCATTATTCACAAGAAAAATAAGGGCTATAGAGATACAAATCTGTAAGGAAGAATGGGAATGATGTACATCAATTTTAAGGGAGGAGAAAAGGAGAAGTATGGGGCTAGATTCCAACCTAACAACCTAACAGTTTGTTTCTTAAAACATTAAGCATATGTAATAAAGTGGTAGTTCCATGGATATTTGTTGTATTATTTTATGTTTAAAATTTCATAAATTAAAACTAACTTTTAAGATAAAGAGTTGAAAATGTATTTAAGTTAAATATTCAGCTCAGAGAACAAGTAGTCAATTAAAACCTGTAGAACTAATCATCAATCTAGGAGCCAATCTTTGGGGAAGAAAAAACAAGATGAACTGCAAGGTAATAATCAAGGAGGAAAAAAGCTCAGTGGGAAAGAAAACAATACCTAAGAATCTAAAAGAGTAAGACATTTGGTATAATGCACAACAAAAATACATTGTCACCATGGATGAAATGGATAGTTTTCTAAGAAATTTAAACCTTTCAAAACTGACCGTAGAATATTCAGAAAGATGAATTCTACCATAAAACAAACAATTTCAATACTATTTAAATTATTCAAGGATAAAGAAAAACACAGTAAATTTTCTATAAAACCATCACAAGGAAAAAAACAAACCCCACAAAGAGCAGGCACAAACACACTGTTATGTATTAGTTTTATGAAGAGACAGAATCATCTTAAATGTTAGTAAATAAAATCTATTACATTAAAAGAACATTCCACCATGACCAACTGAAGATATTACAAAACGAGATCAACACTAGAAAATATACTAAGATAACATAATGCTTAATATTACCTACGCATGTATGGAAACAGCATTTTTTTCCCTCCAAAAATCTCTGGATATCATTGAACAATAAAAATTATAATTAGATTTTTCTCAGTAACTTGACAAGCTATTTCTAAACTTCATATAGGAAAATGAGCTATGTGAGATAACTCAGGAAAACTTTATAAAAGAGAAAAATACAAGGCAGCCTAAAATTGAACGTTACTAAAAAATAATAGTAATTTATTTTTATAAAGTACCAAAATAGATAGGCAAATGGAAGGAAACTTAGTACATGTCAAAGATGACATTTCAAAAAAAAAAAGATTGAATAATTCAACAAAAAGTATTGTGATAAATCCATCTTTCCATTAAAAGATGTCAATGGAGAAACCAGATTCATTAATATCAGCTAGATTGAAGATACAAAAATAAAAATATGCATCTGTCAAAAGTATTAGAAGAAACAATGAATAATTTCTTAAAATTATCTTACAGGAGAGCGGCACTTTCAAACAAAAACCTATAAGAAAAAAAGACTAATAACATTTAAAATTTATTTTCTGTTATAATAGATGACCTGGGAAATGACAGACCAGGAATCACAAAAAGTAATCTCCATACATAGAACAGTTTTATGAAGACTAATGTCCTTAGTATATAAATGTATATATGTGTATGCGCATATGTAGATCCACACGTGCACACACACATATATTCCTAAAAAACAGGCAAAAGTTAAGAGCACAGAGTTCTAAGAATAATATAAATTTAAATATATAAGGCAGTCAGCCTCACTCATGAAAAAGTATTTCGCAATTACCAGTCTGGCATCATACCAAAAAGAGTAATACCCATATCTATAAGAATTTGGGCAAAAATACTCACAAACTCATGGGAAGGAAAATAGTACAATCCCTATAAAGGGCACTTAAGTAGTATCTAACCAAAATGTTTAAGTATATAAATTTCATTTCCAGAAATGCAGGATGTTCATTTTTCATTAGCATTAGCAACTGGAAAAACTTAAAATATTCAGCAACAGAAGTTGTTTAAATAAATTACAGTGCAATGCTACAGAATTCTACATAGCTTTTAAAAAGAATGAGACTGATCTGTATATACCAGTAAAGAAAGATCTACTTGTTATTAAGTGACACAGATATATTAAGTATTACAGTATTCTTCCACTTACGTAAAAATGTATATGTACATTCACATACACTCTTGTCTCCTAAAAAGAAGAAATAATTTGTTTATAGTGGCTTCCCATAGGGAACAAGATTGTGGGACTACATTAGGAAAGACTCAGTTTTATATAAATTCCTTTCCTACATTTATATACTAGATATATTCTAAGTTGGGGATACTGCAGTGAATACACACAAAATTCCTGCATCTTTAGAATTAACATGGGGGAGAAAAAAGGGAGAGAACAAAGGAGACAGATAAAAAAAAAAGCTATGTATACAACACACACAATGTCAGATGCAAGTGCTATGAGGAACGATAACCCATGGTTACAAAAGTTAAAGGGTATATATGTGTGTGTGAAGGGAATTATGATTCACATAGGATAGTGATAAAGAAGTACAATGAACTATGGGCAAACACGAAGGCCCTGTACACCCCACAACTGAGCATCAAGTAATAGCTAAGTACACCTGAAGATCAATGAGCCGGGGGTAGAAGAAGTAGAGGAAACACAGGTAGAGATGCTCTAGGGTAGCTGTGGGTAAGGAGAAAATACACAAAGAGAAACAAGTTCATACAGCAGTGGTTCTCAACCTGTGGTCTGCAACCCCTTTGGGGGGTGCCTAAGACCATCCTGCATATCAGATATTTACATTACGATTCATAACAATAGCAAAATTACAGTTATGAAGTAGCAATGAAAATAATTTTATGGTGGGGGTCACCACAACATGAGGAACCGTATTAAAGGGTCACGCCATTAGGAAGGTTGAGAACCACTGTCATAAAGGGATTTAGGAAACAAAAGAAAAAAAAAAGAACTTGAGATAAAATTAGATCTTTTTTTTTAAAAGTTATTCTGGCTACAGCGTAGACAGTATCTTAGGGGGAGATAAACTGAAAAGTCAAGAAATTAGTTAGCTATATTGGTAATTCTACCAAAAGCTAATGGCCTTGAAGTAAGAAAGTAGCAATAAAGATGGAAAGTAGCAGAACAAAAAAATGTATTAGCAATCTTTGTTATTCACAGATTCTACCCTTGTAAATTCACCTACTCACTACAATTTATTTGTAACCCCATAATCACTACTCACTTTTGCACTCACTCGAAAACATGTGCACAGAAGTGAAAAATTAAAGTCACCTCACATGTAAATTCCCAGGTGAGGTCAAAAGGAGACAGGAAAGAAATGGCAAAAGAGATACAAATTATCAAAAGTTACAGATTCAACAAAAATAGTCCTAGGGGAAATTCACAGCCTTAAATGCTAACATTAAAAACACAAATAGAGGCGGTGCCTGTGGCTCAAAGGAGTAGGGTGCTGACTCCATATGCCGGAGGAGAAGGTTTCAAACCCAGCCCTGGCCAAAAACTGCAAAAAAAAAAAATTTAGGACGGCGCCTGTGGCTCAGTTGGTAAGGTACTGGCCCCATATACCGAGGGTGGTGGATTCAAACCCGGCTCCGGCCAAACTGCAACAAAAAAGTAGCCAGGCATTGTGGCAGGCACCTTTAGTCCCAGCTACACAGGAGGCTGCAGCAAGACAATCACCTAAGCCCAGGAGTTGGAGGTTGCTGTGTGACGCCACGGCACGGCACTCTACCCAGGGCCATAAAGTAAGACTGTGTCTCTTAAAAAAAAAAAAAAAAAAAACACAAATTGATCACAAACCAAGACCTAATGAATAGTCTCAAAGAACTTGAAAAAGAAGAGCAAACCAAACCCAAATCCAACAGAAGAAAAGAAATAACTGAAGTCAAAGCAGAATCAAATGAAACTGAGAATAAGAAAACACAAGGCTGGGCGCCATGGCTCACGCCATAATCCTAGCACTCTGGGACGCCGAGGCAGGTGGATTGCCTGAGCTCACAGGTTCTGGGTTTGAGACCAGCCCAAGCAAGAGCAAGACCCCATCTCTAAAAATAGCCAGGTGTTGTGATGAGCTCCTGCAGTCCCAGCTACTTGGGAAGCTAAAGCAAGAAAATCACTTGAGTCCAAGAGTTGAGGTTGCTGTGGGCTATGGTGCCACAACACTCTACCCAGGGCAAAAAAAGTGAGACTCTGTCTCAAAAAAAAAGAAAAAGAAAACAACACAGAAGATTAATGAAACAAGAAGTTGGTTCTTTGAAATGATAAACAAAATTGATAGACATCACCAGATTAACCGGAAATACAAAAGAAAGGACCCAAATAAGCTCAGGGGCAAAGGAGATATTACAACTGACACCACCGAAATATAAAACATCATATCTGAGCACTCTAAAAACCTCTATGCACATAAACTGAAGAACATTTAGGATAATGACAAATTCCTTGAAACATACAACCTTCCTAGGCTCAATCAGTTAGAAATATGACTCCTGAACAGACCAACAGTCAACAAGAAAATGGAAGCAGCAACAAAAAAACTTCCAAAAAACAAAGCTCCATAACAGATAGTTTCACAGCTGAATTTCATCAGATCTAAAAGGACTGATACCCATACTACAGAAGTTATTTTAAAACATCAAGAAGGAAGGAATCCTCCCCCAACTCATTGTACAAAGCCAGATACCAAAGCCAGGAAAGAACACAACAAAAAAAGAAAAGTACAGACCAATATCTCTTATGAACACAGATGCAAAAATTCTCAACATAATTCTAGCATATTGAATTAAATAGCACATCAAAAAAATAATCCATCATGACTAAGTGGGCTTCATCCCAGGGATGCAAGAATAGCTCAATATACATAAACTGATAAATATGGTTCACTACATAAATAGAAGCAAAAACAAAGATCATATGATAATCTCAATAGATGTAGAAAAAACATTCGACAAAATTCAGTACCCTTTCATGACAAAAACACTTAACAAAATAAATATAGATGGAACATACCTCAAAATTATAAAAAAGTTGAAAGCATTCCTACTTAGAACTGGAACAAGACAAGGATGCCTGCTGTCACCACTTCTATTCAACAAAGAACAAGAATTCCTAGCCAGGACAATCTGGCAAGGGAAAAAAATTAAGGATATGTAAACAGGGAAAGAAGAGGTAGGTCAAACTATCACTCTTTGCTGATGACACGATCTTATATTTAGAAAGCCCAAAAGACTCTACCAAGAGACTACTAGAATTTATGACTACAACAAAGTCTCAGGTTACAAAATCAATATACAGTAGCATTCTTATATACCAACAACAGATAAGCAAAGAATCAAATCAAAGACTCAATACCTTTCACAATAGCTACAAAAAAAAAAAAAAAAATACTTAGGAATATATTTAACCAAGCAGGTGAAAGATGTCCACAAAGAGAACTACGAATCACTGAGGAAGGAAACTACAGATGATATAAACAAATGGAAAAACATATCAAGCTTATGGATCAGCAGAATCAACATTGTTACAATGTCCATACTCCCAAAGTGATTTACAGAGTCAATGCAATCCCCATCAAAATAAGTGTCATTTTTCGCAGATCTAGAAAAAATAATTCCACACTTCATTTGGAACCAGAAGAGCCAAAATACCCAAACCAATCTTAAGCAAAAGGAACAAATCTGGAGGCATCACTTTACCAGACATTATACAAGTTTATAGTAACCAAAATAGCATGACACTAGCACAAAAACAGAGACACAGATCAATGGAACAGAACAGAGATCCCAGATACAAAACCATCCACACACAGCCAATTGATCTTGGACAAAAAACATAATGTACACTGGGAAACAAAATCCCTATTAAATAAATAGTGCTGAGAAAACTGCATAGCCACATATAGAAGACTGAAACAAGATCTGTATCTCTCACCACTCAGAAAAATTAATTCAAGAAGGATAGCAGACTTAAATGTAAGGTATGAAACCATTAGAATTCTACAAGAAAATATTGGAAAGACTCATCTAGGTATCAGCGTAGGCAAAGATTTTATGAAGACCCAAATGGCAATCACAACAACAACAAATATAAATAAATGATATTTGATCATTTTAAAAACCTCCTGCACAGCCAAGAAAAAAAATCAACAGAGCAAATTGTCAATTTGCAGAATGGGAAAAAATATTCACAAACTGTACATCTGATAAAAGGCTAATCACCAGAATCAACAACAAACTCAAGCAAATCAGTAGGGAAAACAATATCAAACAACCCCATTAAAAATAGGCCAAAGACATGGACAGAAGCTTTGCAAATAGGCCAATAAACATGGAAAATAACCTCAACATTACTAGTCACTAATCATCAAGAATATGCGAATCAAAACCACAATGAGATACCACCTAACTCCACTGGCTTTTATCAAAAACTCTAACAACAGTAGATGTGGACAAAAGAGACAGGAATGCTGGGACTGCAAACTAGAACAATCTCTATGGAAAATGACATGGAGATCCCTTAAAGAACTGAAAGTAGACCTACCATCTGATCCAAAAACCCCACTACTGGGTATTTTACCCAAAGAAAAAGAAGTCATTTTATCAAAAAGACACTTGCACGCAAATGTTTATTGCAGCACAACTGACAATAGCAAAGATGTGGAATCAACCCAAGTGCCTACCAACTGATGGGTAGATTAACAAAATGTGCTGTATATATACATATATCATGGAATGCTACATAGCCATGAAGATGATTTAATCCCTTTTGCAATAATTAGGATGGAACTGGAAACCATTACCCTAAGTGAACAGCCAGGGCACCAGCCACATACACCAGAGCTGGTGGGTTCGACTCCAGCCCGGGCCTGCCAAACAACAATGACAACTACAACCAAAAAATAGCCGAGTGTTGTGGCAGGCGCCTGTGGTCCCAGTTACTTGGGAGGCTTAGGCAAGAGAATAGCTTAAGACTAGGAATTTAAGGCTGTTGCGAGCTGTGATGCCACAGCACTCTATCCAGGGTGACAGCTTGAGACTCTGTCTCAAAAAAAAAAAAAGAATGGAAAAACAAACACCACATGTATTCACTGTTAAATTGGAATTAACTCATCAGCACTCATGTGCACAGAGGGAAGCAAAACTCAAGGAAAATCAAGCAAGTGGTAGGGGAGTAAAGGGGAAGGGAAAAATCATACCTAAGAGGTACAATGAGCACTATCAGGGTGATGGGTACATTTATAACCCCAACTCAAGCAGTGCAAAAACAATCCATTTAACCAAAAACATTTACACCTTCATAATACTCTGAAATTAAAAATAAATAAAAAGGAGACCCTCTGACTTCTTCAACTCTCATATAGTAAACAAATATCCTTGACATGATCTACTTAGTATCACTTTTTTTTTTTTTTTTTAACGAAAGGTCTTTATTGGCCGGGGATGCTGCAGAGCAGCATTAAGGAGGAGGAAAGAGAGAGAGAGATGGGGGAAGAGAGGAGAGAAGGTAGAGAAAGCAGGAGAGAGAGACATGAGACACACGGGGGGAGAGAGAGAGAAAAAGAGTAGCATCACATTTTTTGTTTGTCCTTTTTGTCTAACTTTTCTGTTTAATATGGCCTGTAATTATAGTGCTAAAGTGCTATCTGGTGTTCTAAGCATAAAAAGGCTAGAATGGAGATTATGTTTGGTAAGGCATGAGTTACAGTGCTGTTGATCATGACTTCAATGTTAATGAATCCATGACCTGTAAATAATATACAGAGGGTGCCAAAAAATGTATATACATTTTAAGAGATGTTATCCATATATTAAGGTATAATTACTAGTCAAGCATACTTAAGACATGCTATGCACGTCCATTTTACCCGCAATTGATACACTTTCTGGGAATGATCGATTTTACTTGCAACACCATCTCTTAAAATGTATATATATTTTGGGGCACCCTTAGTCTATTAAATAAAGTCTCTTTAAATAGAGATACATATAAAACAAGGATATGTATTGATTAGTTGACAAAAATGTTACTAGCAGCACACAGGAACCTAACCCTGAATTTCCTATAGGAAAAATGGTTCAATATTGACTAATGCAATGTTTGCAGTGACTTTATAAAACATATTTACTACAAATAACAGGAATCAACTATATATATATATATTTATACATATATTTACTTATATATTACATATATATACACATATATTTACTAATTTTTAAGGTAGAAATACCAAGAATGGTAATCAATTATAAGTGGTAGGTAAGGAGAGAGGAATCAAGTATAATTCTAAGTTTCCAGGTTTGGTAACTAAAAGATACATACTAATAATAAAGGTAAGAAATAGGAAGAGGTAGGAGCTTGAATGAGGAAGACAAAGATATCAGCTTTTAAGGATATATACCCTGCATCTAAAATGCTTTTACTTTAATCAAAGAAATAAATGTATATTATATCTTCTTTTGGGGGGAGGTGGGAGGGACTGAGGTCTCATCACTACATTGCCCAAGATAGACACAAACTCCTGAGCTTAAGCAATCCTCCTGCTTCAGCCTCCCTAGGAGCTGGGACCACAGGCATACACCATTGCACTCAGGGAAATAATCCTTTCACTGTTATCTCTGCAATTACGTTGCTAATATTCACCAAATTATACTTTATAATTAGTGTTTCTGTGTGTCCTAAAAAGTTAAAAGGATATATAAAATTTTACCCTATGGAAATCAAGAATTCTAAATGCCAATTATCTTAAAAAGAAATTCTTCACAACCGGGTAGTTTGGGTTTTTTTAAATTTGTTTATAAAGCCATAAAGCAGTACCTTCAGCATAAATTATTAAAATATCATTCAAACATATCAAATTTACATAGAAAATCCTACTGGGTAAATTATGTTTTCACACTTGATTTAAGAGAACCTCAAAATCATAAATTCTTTCAACATAGCTTTTACCAATTATGTATGTGTGTATATATATATATATATACACACACACACACACAAACACATATATACTCAAAATGTGACAAGATTTTTACAATCTAAAAATTAAAATTATAACATGCAACTGCACAAGCTGAGCTTTATGTAATTATAAGTATATAGATAAAAGAAAAGTAGTATAGAAGTTCCTATTACTCTTCCTTGTATAGACAATATTATCTTTATTTGTAATTTGTTCCACTATTGATAGAAATAAAACAATTTCAAAGCTGCTATAAAACTGATTTTATAACCAAATATATACTTGTTTGAACAGAAAACAGAAAATTTATTGATACAAAATTCTTTTTTCAATATATAATGTGTTACTTGTTTATTTGCAATGGTCCACATGTAGATTCCTGGTCAATTTAAAAATTCATTATTTTTCTCCAGAACTGTATTTATCTTATGAGCTTCCTTTTATACACCAAAAAAAGCACGTTATGAGTTTTATCCCTATTATAACGATTAGTTACATGATCTCCCCCTGTGTAGTAAAAATTAAATATAAAACACTGAGAATAGTTATTACTACTTATGAGAAAGAAAAGGATAGAAGAAAAGCTCAAGAAAAGGAGGAGTCAAAGCTAAAGGGAAGAAAAGAGGATAACATGCCAGTTTAGTAACTAGGAAAAGGGTAAAAAGTAAAACAAAAAGAAAAGAAAAGTGTTCTATGCAGAAATGAAACCCTGGGTCTTGGTAATTAATTGTAAAAAGAAATATATCTTTAAAAAGCCAACTAAAGACTTTAGAATGCAAAAGGACAAAATATTTATGAACATCAGATATTCTAAAAAAACTGAAGAAAAATGGTAATTTTTAATGTCTTTTATATTTTAAACCATTTAGAATGTAATTATAATATTACTTCTATTCCTAAAGTAAAATATTAGTGCATTTGGTTATAATGCAAATAAAAACGGCTTTGAATCCCAAAATAGTTACCAAAAATAATGTAAACTATAACAGCATACCTGAGCTACCAAGACAGTAGTCCCTTAATAAATAGCAGCGGGTGCAGAATACGCACTTAGTACAATCATCGGTCACAAGGAGTATATTCATGAACAAGCAGATAGTCATCTTTTCACCTAGACCCAATGGCCAAGGGTGGAAGGAGGAGAGAATCTCAGAGACTATGACATTCCCTTAGTTAACAGGGCCAGGGCTTATTATGTAACATGGCTGGCAGGCTAACAGCCAAGACAAGGGAAATAAGAAGCCTGAAAACGTATTTAAAATATTGTTGTTTTCCCTTATCACCATATAATATGTAATTTTATTCCCCACAAAAAGAATCTCATAAATGGTAGTTACAATCCTGATTAGCTAGCAAAGGGAGAGTGAGTTCACTCGTCACGATCTGCCACTTGGCCATAAAAGTACCGTATTTTCACTTGAAAATTACTGTTTATTAAAGTAGGTAAAAAAATAGTGCCAGTATTCAACGATAATACAGGTTAAAAATGTACTCATGGATTCATGTGCAAAGTGGACCACTTACATAGCACTTAATCAGGAATTATCAATTACAAATTCTTAGAATATTCACTATTCACTTCTAAATCAGAGACTGCCCCCATATAAATCTAGTTTATGAGTCACATTCCTTAGTTTAAAATTACTAACATGTTTGCTCAAGGTTCAAGACTAGAAAAAACAAAGTAAGCAGTTGGGGTAATTCAATTTTTTTTTTTTGCAGTTTTTGGCTGGGGCCGGGTTTGAACCCACCACCTCCAGTACATGGGGCTGGCGCCCTACTCCTTGAGCCACAAGCACCACCCAAGTAATTCAAACTTTAAAATTGATCAGAAAGGACAGCTTGTGAATCTCCTAAGCATCAGTATTATGTGCATTGATATACACAGTTAAAAACAAAACCTGAAGACATCATAAGAAATCAGAAAATGTGCTTCAATCTTACATGCATTGAAATATGCAGTTAAAAACAAAACTGAAGACATCACAAGAAATCAGAAAGTTTAAAACAATGAAGGCTTATGCTATTCTAACTTTTCCTACCAAAATAATGAACATAAAAATATTAAACGAAGCTAAAAATATTGGAACGTCTTTCTGAAAATAAACATAAGAAGTGATAACGAAAAAAATTATCAAATGCAAAATGGAATAGCTACTAAAGAAAAATATTTCTTTACTAGGAAAAGACCAGCTATTTTATATTCATTAAGAAATAATATTTCAGATACTACTGTATTTTTTTCTGGCAAGTAATACTAATATCTGCATCATATCACACAAAAGACCATAATTTCCACCTAGCAATTTTCCTTGGTATTTTCTAGAAATTATGAATTCAAGTTGGTCAGATGTTATCCTTAGCATTAATAATTCTGTTTTTTTAATTTCTTTCTCTAAGGGAGTGTTTCTCCAGCAGAATTATCCATCAGAGTCACCTAGGGATCATTTTGAAAATACATACTCCCAAGAGCTATCCCCACGAGAATGACTCAGCATGTCTGGAGTAAAGCCACAGCACCTTTCTCAAAAGAATTCCCCCAGTGATTATGATTGCTAGTTGAGGACCACCACTTTCAGAGAATAGTTATCTACCTATTCTACTGACTACAAGTGCTCTTCTATGATCCACCATAGCTGAAACTCTGTCAGGCACACAGCTATCAGAACAAAAAAAGGAAAACTCCACATTTCATAACTTATTGTTAAGAAAAAGTTAGAGAGACCTGGTAAAATGTCTGTTCAAAGAACATGCAACCACTTGAAAATACTTTCTACATATTTATTTTAAAGGGTACATTTAGGACAAATGGTTTTGAAAATGTATAAAAATAATTCATGTATTAATCCAGCTTCTATATTGACATGGTCCCTTAAAAGATTTTTTATTATATCATCATTAAAAATGTATTCCAACAGCTTCCATAATACTCTCAAAAGTCTGGAATTTTAAGATTTTTCTAATAGAAAAATTTTAGTATTTACCTACAGAAAAATAATGAAACTAGGAATGATATCAGAGCTACATTATGTCTCAGCTATCCTATGCCACATATCATAAGAATAATCTTCACACTGAACTATAATAATCACAAGTGCTGGTGTAATTGTTTAAGAACAAAGCACAAAAGTATTTCATAGAAAAAAATATTTCATTGTAAAAACTTACAAAGTTGAATGCTTCAAATAAAAATATCTGAGGGTTGATTTCACAATATCAAGTTTTCATACGCACTTTGTAAACATAAACTCATCATAGACTATCAATTACTAGTTATCACTAAAAGAAGATTGTAAAAAAAATTCAGTGCAAAAATACATACCAACTGAAGTTGTTATCAACTGACTTAAGACAATTTTAATATAAAAATCACAACCTGAATCCCATAATATAAGGTGATCCTATAAAGACATTAAATTAAAAATAAAAAGCTCTACAACAGTGATCAAGTTTTCCTTTTGTTACTATTCTCTAGTAAATGCTTTCTTTTGGTTAGCTTTTACAATGTCATCAGGAGATGCTGATTTGAAGTCAAATGGTGTTATTGCTACAAGAGGACTTATTTCTTTGTCCTTTATGTCTTGAACTTGTCTACTATACAGAAAAGTCTTATAGAGGTCAAAGGTGCGTCGCTTGCAGCTTTTCAGTGGGTAACGAAGACACAAAGTTGAAGCAAAAGCTGAAGGTCTAGCAGCAAGGGCCTTGGTCCAGGAGAGAGAAAAAGGTGGTTTCCTAGTCAAAGGACCTTTATTATTTTTCTTATTATCCTTAGGAAAATTGGAATTTTTCCCTAACTTTGAATCTGGAACTTTAGTTCCTGATGGTGGAGCAACTGACTGGTCTACTAAAGGCTTCGGAACAAAAGCTGCAGTTTTTATAAGGACACTAAGATCAATATTTGAATCTATTCTAGGAGACCTCATTTCAGATAAACTGAGCTCAAAGGAATCTTTTGTAATCGGAGAGCTATCTACAGCAATTGTTTCTGCAATCAAATCAGAAAGCGACAAATTCTCAAGGTCTCTTGTGGGAGAAGCTTTATGAAATGCCAAAGATGACAGAGATCCTGTTAATTCTGATATGCCAGCTGAAGATTGAGAGCGATTTGCCAGTTGTGACAGGGGAAAGGATCCCAAACTTAAATCTGTAAAACTGGCAGATGACTGGTTACAAAGATCAGATAAAGTAAAGCATTGGCTTAGACTGTTTTCTTTGTGTTCCTGAAATAGTTCAGCTAGGGATGGATTTTCACGATGGAAAAACTGTAAGTTGTCATTATTTAAAATGTAATTCTTGGCATTTTGTTCACCTAAAGAAACACTTCCAATTTCAGTCTTTTTACTAGCATTTAAATTATCAAGAGTTGTATTTTCCAAAGAGCTAGTTAAGTGCAAAGAATTATTTGAACTTCCTAAGCTATTCTGTACTGGAACGCTTTGGAAATCAGATAGTGAATTATTCTGAACAAATAAAGAATTATTCGGTGTTGTGCTCTTTATCATTAAGGACTTTAAATCTGGTATTTCTTTGAATGCAGAATCATCTTTGGAAACACCTTCAGATGCATGAGGTCTTAACAAATCAGCATCTAGGTCCTTTGAAAGTAGAGTTCCCAGACTATCTGCGGATGATAATCTGACTGATTGCTGACTTTTACAAGAATCTCTTGGTATATCATGAATTAAGTCAGCTAGTGAAAAGTCTTTTGTTAACTTACATGATTCTAGTTTCTTTTCACTTTTAGGTCTGTCAAGTTTCTTTTTTCTATGATGTAAATAGTGACTTGGAACTGATGAATTATGATATAATCCATATTTTGCTACTGAACTAGAAAAATCAAAGGGTTTCCTATTGCAATCCAAATGATTTGCTGATTGAGAATAAGAACTTTGAACATTATCAGCTGAAATGTCAAAGGAAGAAAATAAGACTTCTTACCTTACAAGAGCCATTAATTTTCAGATGAATAAGTAGACATATGCAGAAGGCAGTCACCGCAACCAAAAGGAAACATAAATGAGGCATTTAATTACTAAATGCTTTTTGATTATGACATGAAAAAAGTGATACTTGATCATTATTAAACATTGAGTGAACACTCAAAAACAATAATAAAGTAATATTACTTTCTTTTAACACCCTAAACTTCATACTTTGCTCACAGATAAATACAAATTTAAGTACCAAGCCAGTCAATGTTCTAATTTTCACAGGTTTAATAATGTGAGATTTTAACAGTAATTAAATTATAGCCAGGATTATCTCAAATTCAAAACTTCTTAAAAAAAAAAAAAAGGAAAAAATTAGGTTCATTTTCTTCTGTATTTTAATGCACTAAGAACAAACAAACAACACCCTGTCATTTCTACTGCAATCTAAGAAACCCTACATATTCTCAGATGACAGACTTATTCTCATAATGGTCAGTTAAAAGTATGTATGTAATGTATGTATGACTCCCCATCTCCCCCCAAAACACTATTACAGGGTAACAGACTATATCCAACCTTTCTGTTGCAAAAATCTAGCCCACAGGTTTCAGAAAATATTGACATAGTTAACAAATCCCCTGTTGATACTGACAGCTATCAACCAATTAATATAACAGGACTAGTTCAAGTTCCCCTTATGTCCACTAAATTCCAAATTTAAAATTAAGTTAGCTCTAAATTCTACAAATTTAAAATTAAATATCTGGATATAAAATGCAAAATTAGTATAATTATGATACTCATATTTAATAACAAATACAATGAAATTATATTTATACATAACATAAGGATAAAGGAATTTTTTTGCATTAATTGGCTGGCTATTCGTTTCTATTTCCTATTTCATTAGGGTTAAAAAACAACAATTAACAACTTTTCTAAGTTGTTAGCAAGAAGAAAAAAAAATCTTGTATTGTTTTATCTAATTTTATTTCCACTGTGTTGTGGTAGATATGAAAATAAGTAATGAAATAAAAATAAAACAAAGCTATAACAGAAGGAAAGGAACACAAAATTCACCTTAAAAATTCACAAACTACATGATCAACTGATAATTATCAAGAGTTAACTGCAACATGCTAGATTTTCTTAACAGCTGGAGCAAACTAAAGTTTTTTTTTAAAGCTCAAGCAAATTAAAGCCTCTCTTTAAACATGAAAAACGAAAAGAGAACAAGTAAAAGCATACCTTTTTCTATCCTTCCTGTAGATACTGTTTCCTCCCTCTTGTCCTTCAAATTTTGTACATTATCTTGTTCCAGAACGACGGACAAAGCCTTCTGCACATCAAACTTGTTCTTCAGAACTGCTTCAATCAGTATTTCATCTGGCACAGCATCACCAAGTACCTCTCTCATGTGATCAAGGCACGAATAAAGTCGAGCTAAAACAAATTAACAGTGATCAAAACTACACTAAACAGTGCCAGGAAAGAACCCTCCCTCTTCAAAACTGAGAAAGATTTGAACCTGTACTAGAATATTCAACTCTCCTTTCTCCTTGGTAAAAATTATTTATAATGAGCATATTTTGTGTATAATATACCTATCTTCCCTTACCACAAGAACAATTTCATTAAGAAATCACTAGAATTATCCTGATTCCCCTTCCCATCAGATCTGAATACTGGTCTTGGCGGTCGTAAAAGGCGGGAAAGTAATACCGAAGCTGGCCTCACTCACTGTGTTGTAGTGTGGTATATAGAGTGTGTTTAGTGTTGTATATAAAGTGTGGGCGAGTTGCAAACAAGGTAAAAATAAAATTAAAAAAAAATCACTAGTGGCTCGATACCTGTGGCTCAAGCGGCTAAGGTGCCAGCCATATACACCTGAGCTGGCAGGTTTGAATCCAGCCCAGGCCCACCAAACAATAATAACGGCTGCAATCAAAAAATAGCTGGGCGTTGTGGCAGGCCCTGGACCTATAATCCCAGCTACTTGGGAGGCAGAGGCAAGAGAATCGCTTGAGCCAGGAGGTGGAGCTGTAAGCTGTGAGCTGTGATGCTACAGCACTCTACCCAGGGTGACAGCTTGAGGCTCTGTCTCAAAAAAAAAAAAATCACTAGAATACATGCCTCCTGAAAAACAATGACCAATAATTTTAAAAAATATAGGCTTGGTGCTAGCCTGGGCCTGCTAAACAACAATGACAACTGCAACAAAAAAATAGCCAGGCACTGTGGCAGCCACATGTAGTCCCAGCTACTTGGGAGGCTGAGGCAAGAGAATCGCTTAAGCCCAAGAGTTGGAGGTTGCTGTTGAGCTGTAACGCCACAGCACTCTATTGAGGGCAACATAGTGAGACTCTGTCTCAGAAAAAAAAATAAATAAATAAAAAAGTATAAATTACATACACAAATAGCTATTTTCAGTCAATGATAAAAGTCTCTTGAATAATTCTGACTAAAGTGCACAGTACATACCAATTTTCAGTCACCAATGATGATGATGGTATCTGCACTGATCATTTTTCACATGCAGAGGAGAGAGTGTGGTACTATTTCTAACTCATTAGTGAACCCAGTTAATCTCTAAATCTATTTCTTACTCTTAAATTACTACTTTAAGGTTTCTTTTAGGCTGCCTTCAGTTTTTTTCCAGCCAACTAAATCACCCTAATGGCTTTTAAATACAGGAAGGATAATCTAATATAAATATACCACAAAAATAAGGCTGTCCAGTATATGAGAAGCTTCATTTTTAAAATAAAAAATTTAAACCTGCAATTATCTAAACTATTTATAGATTTTAATTTTCTGATGACAGTTATTATAAAATAATTATTATTTAATATTTATTAATGACAGAAAATCCATAAGGGCAAAAACTTTGTATCCCTAGAACCTAGTACCTAGGGGCCAATAAATACAAATGAATATATTCATTTATATATTTGTCTAACACTTGATAATTTTCTTTTCTTTTTTTTTTTTTGTGACAGAGTCTCACTATGTACCCTGGGTAGAGTGCCGCAGTCTGAGAGCTCACAGCAATCTCCAACTCCTGGGCTTAAGTGATTCTCTTGCCTCAGCCTCCCAAGTAGTTGGGTCTACAGGCGCCCACCACCAACACCCAGCTATTTTTTTTGTTGTAGTTATCATTGTTGTTTAGTAGACCTGAGCTGGGTTCAAACCCACCAGCTCCGGTGTATGTGGCTGGCACCCGAGCTGCTGAGCTATAAGCGTGAGCCACACTTGATAATTTTCACAGAACTTTCCTATGATTCCCTTCGTAATCCTCATAACACTACAAGCTAGATCTATAGGGTAAATTCTAACTTAATTTGAAAATCATGGCATTAAGTTAGCAATAATCAACACAGAACTGAGGTTTTCAGACTCTCTAGCAGACAAAACCATTACACAGAATTCAATTTTTTTTAATTTCTAAATATTAAGAGGGTACAAAAAATATAGAATGCTTCATAAATGTATGTGTCATTTTTGCATAAGGGTCACACAAATCTTCTCTGTTTCATTCCAATTTTAGTACAGGTGCTGCCAAAGCAAGCACAGAATGCAATTCATATTTCATTGTACATCCTTACATGTTGAACAAAGACTCTACTGGCAATACTCTTCCTTCTTTAAAAAAAATTATTTGATACTTTTTTCCTTTGCTCCAATTTATTAAAAATAAATCCGTCAAATATTTGGGTCATTTGGCTTTGATTCAATCCAAGATTAATTTTAAAAGGTTAATAAGCTATACTGGAAAAATAATAGCTATTTGATAAATACATATATTACTGAAACTGTAACAGAATACATAGCACAGGGCCTCTTCCAATTATAAGAACTATTTTCTACACATGCACAAAGGGGCAGTGTACTGAGGGGGTTAAAAGTAGAGGTTATAGAATTAGACTGGCTTGGTTCACATCTTAATGCCACTTACTAGTGGGTACAAGTAACTGCTCAGGCAAGTCACTGCTCTGTCTCATTTTCTTCTGTTGTGAAGATTACAGATGCTAATACCTAAACAGTATGTAGAACAGCACCTGGAGAGTATTTAGTGAAAGCTAACCACAATCATTATTACTGTTGTCATGCAATTAACTTACGTACACACCTCAGGTTGAAATGATTAACTTTCATTCTCAAATGTAACTTTAAATTTTATAACTCTTTAATCACCGTCCACTAAAGCACAGAAGAAGACTTCTACCCTATCCTACCCTCTCAGCACACAATGTTAACTGTAACATTTTCTTTGAAAATACAATTAAATACTATTGAGAATTTCACACATCTCATCTTCAAACTTTTATTCAGGTTTTCAACTGTATTTGCAGAATTAGTAAATACATTCATTTTATTTCTTCTGTATCTGTTGTCTGCCTTTCTGCTTTCTAATTTTTTATATTTATGCTTGCTCTCCATTCATCATTTTAGCAACTGATATGTATTTTGTCCATTTATTCAAAGATCAGCTCCCAGATTTCATAAATTTCTTTATTTTTAAAATTATTATGTTAAATTTTAAAACATTTATAGAACAAAGCCATACTCTAGACCAGTGGTTCTCAACCTCCTAAGGCGCCTGTGGCTCAGTGAGTAGGGCGCCGGCCCCATATACCGAGGGCTGCGGGTTCAAACTCGGCCCTGGCCGAACTGCATCAAAAATTAGCCGGGCGCTGTGGTGGGCACCTGTAGTCCCAGCTACTTGGGAGGCTGAGGCAAGAGAATCGCCTAAGCCCAGGAGTTGGAGGTTGCTGTGAGCTGTGACTCCACAGCACTATACCAAGGGCAATAGAGTGAGACTCTGTCTCTACAAAAAAAAAAAAAAACCCTTTAATACAGTTCC
>CAUYRH010141627.1:0-14573 GCA_963574655.1 Perodicticus potto | reverse complement strand
AGCTCCATCCATGTAAACATGAAAGAGGTAAAGTCTCCATCTTTCTTTAAGGCTACATAGTATTCCATGGTATACATGTACCACAATTTATTAATCCATAAATTGGGGTGATGGGCACTTGGGCTTCTTCCCAATTATGCTTCTTCTTAGCAATTATGAATTGGGCTGGAATACTACTCAACATTTTAAAAAATGAATGGACCCTTTTGCAACAATCTGGATGGAACTAGAGACCATTCTCCTAAGTGAAGTATCACAAACAAAACAAAACAAAAAGCAAACACCACATTTACTCTGTTAAAGTGGAACTAACCAATTAGCATTCCTGTGCAGAGACAGAAGTAAAACTCAGGGAAAATCAAGCTGGGGGTGAAATCATACCTTACAAGTACAATGTATGCTATCTAGGTGATAGGCACACTTACAACTTTGACTCAAACTGTACAAAAGCAATTCATGTAACCAAAACATTTATACCCCCTAATATTCTGAAATTTTAAAGTCTTTCAAAAATAAAAGAGAAATTAGACCAACAAATAAAAACTCAGACCAGTCATCACTAACTGACCTGTTTTGTCAGAGATATTGAAGGGAGCCCTTAGCTTGAAATAAAAGAACAGTTGACAACAACTGAAATAATCACAAAGAAATAAAGAACATAAGATAACTACAAAATTAAAACCAACCCAATTCAACAACAGGAAAAGGACCTGAATAGAGATGCTCCCTAATCATGGGGAAATAAAAATAAAAACAACAATGACGTGACACTTCACGCTCATTAGGATGGCAAGTATCAAAAATCCAGAAAATAACAAGTATTGGCAAGGATATGGAGAAACCGAAACCCTTACACTCTGTTGGTGGGAATATAAAATGATAAATTACTGTGGGAAAAAAGTGTATCAATTCTTCAAAAAATTAAAACAGTATTACCATATGACCCAGTTATTACAGCTCTGAGTGTATACCCAAAGTAATTTAAAACAGGGTCCCAAAAAAGATATTTGTACATTCACATTCGTGGTAGCATTATTCACAACAGTCAGAATATGGAAGCAACCCAAGTGTCAATGGATGTATGAAGGGATAACCAAAATGTGGTACACACACAATGGATATTATTTAGCACTGAAAGGGAAGGAAACTCTCACATATGCTAAAAGATGAATGAACCTCGAGGACATTATGCTAAGTAAAATAAGCCAGTCACAAAAGACAAACACTGTATGATTCCACTTACGTAAGGCACTTGGGGTAGTCAAACTTAGAAACAGACTGGAGAATAGTGGTCGTCAAGGGATGAGAAGGCAAAGTGGGGAGTTATACCATTATTGTTCAATAGGTAGAGAGTTTTAATTTATAAGATAAAAAGAGTTAAGATGGTGGTGATGGATGCATATTATGAACATATTAAATACTACTAAATAGCACACTTAAAAATGTTAAGATGGTAAGTTTTGTTATTTGTATTTTAACAAAATTTTTAAAAGGTGAATAATAAATAAAGAAAAAAGATACTATTCTTTTAAATAACAACTTACACAATAGGTTGGGCTGGTCGGTGTGTAACAGGAGCACTAACATAAGCTGTAGGCTGTACTCCCATCATTCCTGAACCATCTTAAAAGAAAAACAAAACATTCATTTCAGGGTACCCATTTAATAACACTTTATCCCTAAAAAGAGGCACATGATGAACATGTTTACTAAAGAAAATCATCGGTATTTCCTGCTGGGTTAGGAGTTCGCAAAAAAACACAAGGTAACACAGAATAGTTATTTCTTAACTCTAGATGAAAAGAAAGTAACTCTGAAATATAACTGGGTTTTAAAATAAGATTTTTACTAAGTAACTGTATTATTATTTAAATTTAGCAAAGGTGTGCTTTTCTCATTTAGATATTTTTGGCTTGCACAAAAATGAATTTTCTTTATTGAACCTCTGGGGCAAAGAACGCTTATCCTATAGATAACTTACAATAAGCAAGACTGGGATCCAAAGTGTTCCTGGCCCCATAAAAATAGTATGCATCATCATAAGGAGTGTGATAGTTAGCAGCCATAGGTGGTAGTAGGGGAGGTGGAGGCAGTGGTGCAACCCTATATCAAAAGAAAATAAAAAGTTCTCATATTTCATTGCAAATTTTTAAAAATCAAGATATCACTCTTCTGCAAAAATATTACTAAAAATCCAATCATTACACTAAAAAAACCCATCTTGTTCCAATCACTCATCAAAAATTATGACTCAAAACACAAATAATATAAATAGCATAAAATTTCACAATTTCAAGTACAACATTAATGTAAGGCAAAAACTTAAGTTAATATCCAGTCAGTTAATATCCCGGTTAATATCCTGGTGCCAATATCGAACAAAGATGGACATGATTCCTGTTCCTCAGGAATAACATAGAAATAAACAACTATAGCCAAGTATAATAAACAAAATAATAGAAGTAGATGCAGAGTACCATAGGAACATGGAGCAAGGACATTCCAATCACATAAGGGACAGGAAGAGAGCACAAGCATGGCTTTCCATAAGAGGCAATGTTTAAGCCATGTTACCAGAGTGGGCTCATCCAGGAAGAAAAGGCAAAGAGCTACAAAACAGCAGGACTTCAAACAATTCAGTCTGACTGGGGGAAAGTGTAGTTTTTAACAGTGTAATGTATTATTCTTTCAAAGGAGGTCAACCATATATGAAATAAAAAACACTTTAATATCAGTATTAAAGTCTTGACATAATCTTTAATATTTCACAGATTTAAAAAACTTTTGAAACCCTCTATTTCAGCACTCCATTACTGATCTGGAAATATATTTCCACCAATGCATATTTTCCAACAGTAAAAACAGAAAGGCAAATGCCTTTAAGTGAACAAAAAGAGAAAGGGGGCAATCTAGAATATTCTCATTTTTTAGTGTACCTGAACAAATTCTCCCTTGTCACATACTTTAAAATAATTCTGAAGAACTAAAAAGGCAATGAAGTTCTCTTCAGCAGTAAATATTCTTTACATTTACCAGCCATTCAATGTGCCTAACCTTACTACCCTCAATCCAAAGATACATCAGCAAATCTGTTTTCATGACATAACTGTTATAAAAGAACAAAGAACTTGTCATCACCAAGTCTACTTTTACAGAGATTTATATAACATTAAATACAACTCTGTAATTGTAGATACAGAAAAAAATTAATATTCCACTTTTACAAATGAGAAAATTGAAGTTCAACAAAGGTATGGTTTCCCCAAAATCCAAATAGAGAAGCCAACCATTTCCATCCCCATTCCAAAGATGAAACAATATACAATGCTCTGTAATTCTAATCTCTTCCAGTCTATTGAGTGGGGAAGGCATCAGATGAAACAAACAAAGCACTTGATAAATACAGTAAGCACAGTTAGTGATAAATAAAAGATTAGACCAGTCCTACTGAAAAAAGGAGGTATAGCCCTGAAAATATTAATGTTCAAAGAAGTTAACAAAAACACTTGTATATTTAAATACATTTTTATAATTAACAAATTAATAGTGAACATAAAGTAAGGTCAGTCCTGCAGAGAGAAGAAAGAATAGCCCACAAAAATCAGTGTTGAAAAACACAATTTTATTTAGGTATAGTATAGTATAGCATGATGCCTTTTGCCTATAGAAATCAAATCTTTACCCCAATACCCAAGTTATAGGTTTTATAATCTCAACACTTTTCATTTCAGACACTCAAGCTGCATAGCCCCTAAGTAACCACAGAGAAAGAAAATAAGAGCAATAGAAGCTAAAATAAAATCATATGTACATAGAAGAGTCACATCAGAAACTTTTTCCGCATAAATTGAAGAATTCAATGTTTGCCAAGTGGAAATAACAAAATTGTGGAAAAGGAATACCTTTTATCTGTTAAAAGATTAAAATGAGATATTCCAAAACATAACCTAATTAAATATTAAAATATACTTAGTGATTCATTCTAAAAACACTAAATCATTTTTAAATAATAAAAGAATATTGTAAGGATTTCCCTTGTTTTATAATAGGAGAGAAAAGACCAACAATTAAAGCAAATCTGAAGAGAAATTATTTGACAAAGCTGTTAATTATACAAACTCTGAAGGATAAAGTCATCTGCAGCACATCCTTCTAAACACAAAATATAACAATACCTTACCTAATATTCAAACACAAAACATTTTAAACAAGCACCTGGGAGGCACCATTTCACCAAAGGCACTGCTTAATCCATTGTGCAAATCTTCATTCTGAGGAGGCACAGAGTGAACTGCCGGCATGGGTGGTACAGATGGGGCAGATAAAGGAGGGAGAGGTGTCTGGAAAGCTACTCTGGGCCTTTCAGGTGGTACTATCTCTTCAAAGTGTCTTGGTGCCACACTAAACTGCTTTAGTCTATCAGGCTAAAATAAAGAAAAAGAAGTCTGTTTGTTAAATTATCACCATAAATTTAAAGAAGGAAGAGGCTTCAAAAGACCCTCTATCACAACAGGCACTTAAGATAATCACAGAAGAACAGAATTTTATAGGTATAAAAGACTTTGAAGATCTAACTCTTATTTTATAGATCGGTAACTGAGGCTCCTTGACAAGTACACATATCTAAGGTGTAACTAGCAATAAATAATTAAGCATAGGACAAAGCCAGGTATTAATTTTAAAAATACCTGTAAGATCCTTTCTATAAAGTCTTGACATAATCTTTAATATTTCACAGATCATATAACACTATATGATTTCTCTAATTGCCACTTCTGATAGCAAAATAATCTGCAGAACACGGTTAGCAAATGCTTTCTGTAAAGGGCCAGAGAGTAAACATATTAGGCTTTAAAAGGCCATGTACTCTTTTTACAAAGACAGGACTCAGACACAGAACTAAAGCAGCCATAAACCATATGTAACTGAATGACCAAGGCCATACAATAAACTTCATTTACAAAAACAGTCCACAAAAGATTAGACCACAGGACACACTCTGCTAATCCCAACTTTAGGACATCGTTAATGTATCCTTTTCTAAGAACTGAACATCAAAAGTAAATCCATAAGTAATAGTCTAACTAATGGCCTCTAATACATATCTATTTATTCTCATATCAATTGACACTCTTTAGGAGATTTATTTCAAAGATAAATAAGATCTGTCACACACTAATGTAACCATAAATCTACAATTTAACATGCCAAAATATTACATTAAAAAGTTCAGGTTTTCAGGCTGGGCACAGTGACTCACGCCTATAATCCTAGCACTCTGGGAGGCTGAGGCAGGTGGACTGCCTGAACTCATGAGTTCGAGACCAGCCTGAGCAAGAGCAAGACCCCAGTCTCTACTAAAAATAAAAAAAAAAACAGGTTCAGCACCCATAGCGCAGTAGTTACACCGCCAGCCACATACACTGAGGCTGGCAGGTTCGAACCTGGCTGAGGCCAGTTAAAACAACCATGACAACTGCAATAAAAAAAACAGCCAGGCATTGTAGCGGGCACCTGTAGTCTCAGCTACTTGGGAGGCTGAGGCAAGAGAATCACTTAAGCCCAAGAGTTTGAGGTTGCTGTGAGCTGTGATGTCACAACACTCTACTGAGGGCAACATAGTGAGACTCTGTGTCGAATAAAATAAAATAAAATAAAAATAGAAAAAGCCTAAGCCAGAGTGAGACCTCGTCTCTTTAAGAGAGAATTGTGGCAAGCACTTGTAGTCCCAGCTACTTGGGAGGCTGAGGCAAGAGAATTGCTTGAGCCAAAGAGTTTGAGGTTGCTGTTAGCATGACACCAGAGCACTCTACTAAGGGCAACAAAATGAGACTGTTTCAAAAGAAAGAAAGAAAAACTGAAGCCAGAGGATCGCTTGAGCCCAACCGTTAGATGTTACTGTGAGCTATGACACCACCTCACTCTAACCAGAATGATAGCTTGCGACTCACTCTCAAAAAAAAAAAGTTCAAGTTTTAAAAAGGAAGTTTTTGATTGCAAAAGCTACTTCAAAGGTATTTATTGATAGAAGAAAATGTATTTAATTTTGAAATTGATCTTTTTTTCTATCATGGTTATCTGGAATGATTTGTCAGAGTAGTCTAAATGTTTTATTCTGTGAGTAGCCAAATGCACATTGTGGGGTGATGCTGGTACAGTCTTAAACTTTTTTAAACAGACAACACATGGGATATGTACCTAAGTAAAGGCAAATCAAAAGTTTCCTATAGTTGAATAATTTTAAGCTGCCGTATCCTTTTTATGAAAAAACTTTTTAATGAACTTTTTAATGAAATTAAAAGTCTTAATCATCATTCAACAGTAAAACATTTGCTTTAGCAAATAAACATGTCCAACTACAGAAAAAGCACATTGTTGTAAGAACAATAAATTGTTACCTCTTTCTTACTTAACTGCAATGATGTGAGTAATTCATTCCACTTAATGATGAGAATTGCAAAATTAAAGTAAAAATAAGATTATTACCTCTCTAATTTAACAGTAAATAACTACTAAAATGCTTTAAGAGTAGAATTAAAGTTTTCAGCTTCTTTGGAAATCACTCTATTGTAAGTGATCAAGATATACTCCACAAAAATATCTACATAATTGTAAATTAAACTGAGATAACTTTCCCATGGAATAGTACATTTATGTAAAGCAGAGAGGACTGATTTAAAATAAACTTAAAATATGATACACAAATGAAAAGGAAAAGTTATCTGAGGGACATAGGTAAGAGCTAGAATGTATATTTTATGAAAACTAAATTAAGAGTTTATTTTATTACTGTTTAAATTAGTCTACTCTTACATTTCTCCCACTATCCTCTATTCCCACCTGCTAACCACATTGAATGAAAGATTAAGCATTAAAAGATGCTAGGAACCCTTACCGATTTCTCAGGGTCTTGCGCTCCAGAAGCTGCAACCCTGAGTTCTAAATCTTTTTCTCTAAACAAAATTAAAGTTTTATATATTAAAAGGTTATAATAAACATTATCAAAATTATAATCAATGAAACAAACTTACACACAAAGTCTATGCAATACATCTCCAAATACAAATAATTCCCGAACTGACAATAAAGCCTTAAGTAATACTGAAAGCCAAATTTTCTAACTTGACACAAAGAAAACTGGAACTTGCATATAACTGCAGAATTACATAACAGGGCCTAGAGTACTTTAAAGACTAAGCAATTAACACAAAATAAAATACAAAAATTAATAAAATCTTTACTTTGTGAAACAAAAACCTCTTTTAGGGTGCACATATATTTTTTAGTTCACAAAAAGAAAGGTAAAAACTTACAGACAACAACCTTTCTCTTATTAAAGAGTTAAGAAAATGTTAGAGACCACTAATATCAGAGAGCAGATAATTGGCTTCCTCTAAGACAGAGACAAAAAGGGCAAAACTAAAAACAACAATTTCAGATTCTCTTAAATTAAGATCCCTATTCCCAATTTTAGATGATAGCATTTCACAGATATTTCTGTAAGAAATTACAAACATTGATATTTACATACAATATAAATACTTGTGATTTACCACATAATTATTTTTATGTTGCATATCTGTATGTACTTACCATTTTAGACAAAAAAAAAGGTAAAAATACTTATATATTTTTACTATATGTGGGATAATCTAGTGGACATATACAAAACATTAAAGGCTACCCCTAAATCAAAAATTGACGAAGTCAATGAAGAAACAAAAGGTCTATCATAAAATATACGCACGGTCTCATTTTTTATCTATGACAAAGAAAACAAACACTCATGGTTTTATTTTCCTTAAGAATTTATATTACAAGATTGAAATATAAGCGATTTATAAATGAAAAATTACATTAGGAAAAAGTCCCTCATCTAAACATCATGTCACTTTACACAAATATATTTTAAATTCAAAATATTTCTTTCAAATGCAAACCTTTCATTACCGTCTCTTGTTCTTCTGTTGCTCAGCCATTTGCTCCAGTAGCTCTTGTCTATATTTCTCTTTCCTTCTCTGAATAAGTTCTCGATCTTCACCTCCTAGGTAATGGCAAGAAGAGAATGTGATCTTAATTCTTAAGCCTCACATGGCACTAGAAATTTTTTTTAAATCCATTTTAATTATATCAAAGAATTACTGACTATGCAAGAACTATAGAAGGAAAAAAAATAATCACACGTTATCAGTGGCTCTTCATTCAATTAATTTCATAATTTACAAGAACCTACTATGCGCCAAACATAAGAGATATTAATCATTTCCAAGCCTCTATCTTTAGTCAAAAATCTTCTTAAATAAAATATTCTTATCCCCAATCCCATTTTTCAATAATCTGGATAAATCACTATTATCTTCCGTTGAGTCCCTTAAATTTAACATACCTATTCAAAATAAGCACCTCACAACCAATTCTTCTTTTCATTTTCTATTAATGGCCCAATTATAGAGCCCCAAAACCACACTATAATTTTGATTGCTCATCCCCTCTTATTCATTTAAATGAGACCCCCTTCCTTTATATTCTCATGGCCATTAACCTTGGATAAGTCCTTTCTACATTTCACCTTATTGCAACAATTACTTCCTAACTAGTCTCTCCAACCTCCTTTTCCCAGCCTACTTACAACATACCAGCACACTTATACCTAAGATTAACTGTCATAAAAAACAATACTAAGCACAGTGACACCCTGCTGAAAAATATTTCATGGCTATGTCAATTCTACATAAATAAATACAAACCACTCACTCTAGTATTCCTTATGTGAAAATCCAGTTGATCAAAAATTGGGGGTGCAGAAAAGATTATTACTGCATATGTTAATGCCACACAATAACATCCTAATCTAGTTATGCATAATCTGGAACACTACACAATCACAGGATATAAAAAAGCAACCTTTACAGTAATTACTCCGCTATCTTCATAATTGGTCACCCAACCATCAGTGGGTACATAGCATCTCAGATTGTCCATTAAGCACAGACATCAGCAACAGCCATGGTCTCATGGGTGTAACACGAATTACATTAAGGTTAATAACAATGTTTTATAATGAAAAGAAACATTTCCATTCTGCTTCTGACCATGATGGAATAACAAGCACAAGACTTAATCTCTCACTGTAAATAACCAGGAAAGTAGACAAAATATAAGAAGTAGGCACTGAATAGGCAGAATAGGACTACAATACCTGAGAGAAGGAAAATAAAGGAAATAAGCCCAATAATCACTCCAGTTTCTGCCCAAATACAATTTTCAGACCAAATTACCTGTATAGGTAAGGAGAACTCAAACAGAGCCAGGAAACTGAGTAGAAATAAAGATCAAAATTCAGGAAGGCTAAAATGGCTGAAAGTTGTGGAGCAAAGATCCAAAAGAGAGCATAAAAAGATCTCTAAAAATTTAGAGGGGCCCATGTATTTACAGAGCAGAGTATTTCCACTCTGACAAAACAAAGTGTGACAAAGGGTGACACGTAAATTGAACTATTCTCAGACTTGAGACACAGGAGAGAAATTCAAGCTCCAGCCTGTTACTGTGAAATTCTCAGTAGTCTTACAGGGAAGATGCTGGAGAGATTACTATGTAATAGTAAGACTAAATCTGGAACAAAATATACTCTAGGTGTCCTCAGCCAAGCTTAAAACAGGACTCAAACAGATCAAACTGGTCTTTCCCAACATAGGAATGTAACCATGGCAGGCAAAATTATGTTCCAGGACCCCTAGTGTAGACTCCCTTGAGTGCAGGTGGGATCTATGATTTGCTTTTATACCAAAAAATATGGAATGGTGAAAAAAATGCACATAAAAATCAAAGCATTAAATCAATTAACTGTTAAGCAATCAAAGGGAAATTATCTTGGGTGAACGTCATATAATCAAGTGAAAGCCTTTCGAAGAGAGACATGGCCAAACCTAAATT
Organism: Perodicticus potto; assembly: GCA_963574655.1. Classification (NCBI taxonomy): domain Eukaryota; kingdom Metazoa; phylum Chordata; class Mammalia; order Primates; family Lorisidae; genus Perodicticus; species Perodicticus potto. The sequence goes on along the minus strand of CAUYRH010141627.1, from coordinate 4,640 downwards.
CAGAGAGTATCCATGCTGGCATAGTGAGCAGCCACGGTGACAGGGCCCCATAGCAGGGAACAGCAGACAACCTCTAGACACCGTGGGCAGTTCTCCACTAGGCATCCAATAACGATGGGCCCTCAGCCATATAACTGGCATCTAGTAAGCCAGGGCCCTACAAGGAAATGAATTCTTCCAACAATATGAATGAGCTTGGAAGCAGATTTTTTCCTAATCAAGCCTATAGACAATACACTCAAAACAGCTGACATCTTGATTATAGCCTTTTAAAATCCTGAACAGTAAACTGCTCAGTAAGCCATTCTCAGACTCCTGACCCACAAAAGTTTCTGCCTGAATGCAATTCCCAGACACTCATGAGAAAGAATGAAATAGGGCAACATGTAAGATCTGAGAAGACTCTTTTTTTTTTTTTTGAGACAGAGCCTCAAGCTGTCTCACTGGGTAGAGTGCTATGGCATCACAGCTCACAGCAACCTCCAACTCCTGGGCTCAAGCGATTTTCCTGCCTCCGCCTTCCAAGAGGATGGGACTACAGGTGCCCGCCACAACGCCTGGCTATTTTTTTGGTTGCAGCCGTCATTGTTGTTTGGCAGGCCCAGGCTGGATTTGAACCCACCAGCTCAGGTGTACGTGGCTGGTTCCTTAGCTGCTGGAACCACAGGCGCTGAGCCCTGAAGAAGACTCTTAACACACAAACACAAAAAACTCTGCAGATTCCTCTTATATAAAGCAAAAGATGCAATCTACTGGTTCAGAGATAGACATCTAGCTTAGACATATCATCCTGCACTCATACATAGCAAAACCTTCTTACTGTTAGAGGAAGGGCAGAAAATCTGGTGCAAAGCCCTCCACAAACATAAAGGAGAGTTTGGCAACCTGTCTGGGTAAGGGGAAGAAGACCCAGCAAAATCCATTCCTGAGACCCAAATGTGCAGGACCAGCCTTGTACCAAGTAGTAAGCAATAAAAATCTATTACTGGGGTGGGGGAAGTAGTGTGGAAAAAGAGATGTCCTCTCTGTCAAGAGCATGTACATCTTACTGAAAAATGGTAAAGAAGCTCACACCTTGGGGGGCCAAGGCAGGAAAATCACTTGAGACCAGAAGTTTGAGACCAGCCTGGGCAAATAGCAAGATCCCAACTCTACAAAGAAAGAATCCTGGAACACTGAGAAAAATCCCTCTAGCACTCTTATCCCACAGTAAGGATAAGATAGAGAATTCAACACTTCTCTCTACACGACAGAAGCAGATAAAAATCATGAAGGATATGCAAGACAGGAACACACTTATCAACCATAAACTACTTATATTCAACAATGGTACTAAGTATATTCTTTCAAGTACATACTAAACACTCACCAACAGAGACTATATTCTGAGCCATTAAAAAATGTATTAAAGAAATTCAACAAACCTGAAATTACACAAATTTTTCATTATTTTTTTTTTAGTAAATCATAGCTATGTACATTAATGCAATCCTGGGGTACAATGTGCTGGTTTCATATACAATCTGAAATATTTTCATCAAACTGGTTAACATAGCATTCATGTCATTTTCTTAGTTATTGTGTTAAGACTTTTATATTCTGCATTCAGTAAGTTTCACCTGTACCCTTTGAAATTACACAAATTATATTCCTAGACCATAAGCTACTTAAACAAGCAGTCAATAACAAGAGACAGAGGAAAATCACCAAAAATTAAAAACAAATACTTTTAAATAACTCATGGTTCTGTCGTAATCCCACAATACATTGGTATGTCACTATAAGCAATCATTTTTTTTTAATAAAACAAAACACCCCATGTGGCATCTGGAACAAAATTATAAGAAGACAAATCTCAGTTCAATTGCAATGACAATTTTAAAAAACTGTGAATACCGTAACAGAGTCAACTACACATGGAACATGCTGCCTCTGAAGAGAGTGTCCTATATGTATACAAAAATACACACGGAGTTTGGGGGAATAAACATAATAACTATGAGAAAAGTCACTGAGTTAAATGACTATAACGGTTTGTTCCAAACATTAGAATCTATTATCTCACCAAGTATTTATCCGTAATTCCTAGATTGCATTAATAATAAACTCATGTGATTCATCTATAAAATGTCAGAGGAGAGTTAATACTTTCATTGATAAAATTAATCAGCAGTGGGCTCTCAGCTCAGAAAGTCATTTCTTCTACTTTTACCACATTTAACAAAATACATCATAAGAATATTGCTTTCCCTACTTGCTACTGATCAATTAAATTGGTCAAAGTGCACTTACAGAAATTATACAAGGATGAAATTATAGATAGCATGACATTTTTCTCACAATAGCCATTTTAGGAAACAAAGATCTAAGAACATAGTATGATTAGATGTCTCTAAACCAAGACTAAAAATAAATTATTGACTGCTTTTTGGTTGAATAAACTAAGCTGTTGTCCAATTTCTTCATATACTTTACTAAAACCAAATTTCTGTTAATTTTCTTTATAAGTTGTCACATAGAGAACAGACCTCTTTTCTACTTCAAGGTACAAATAGGAAAGACACTTTCTAAAATTTAATTGTGACAAGCATAATAGAGCAAATCAACAAGCTTATATGTGTAATTCAGCAAAAACTTCAACTTCTGATAAAATAAATAGAAAATACGGATCATAATAATGATTTGAACAAAAACATCTTCTCAGAAACTACATGAATAGAATGAAGAAACAAAAGATTTAGTTCAAAGAAACTGAATTAAAATATAAGGCAGTTTTGTACTAGTTGAAAGAAAAAAGAATCAAGGAAAAGAATTATCACATAAATAAACAATATTAGAAACAGCCACACTCCAACTAAGGGCTAATAAGATATGAAATTAAAAGCTTATTACTGAAACTAATATTTCACTTATAATCTATACAGAACACACTACAAAATAAGTTATTTAGCTTTATAATTATACATAGATATATAATACATATTAAATGTTTAGCTTACTGCCCAGCAAAAAGCACTGTATTAGTAAAAGTAATATTAATTATAAACTGAGTTCTCACTAAAAAGCTTTTATAAGATACTCTGCACAACCAATCGGACGTTCTGTACATACCAAAAAGCATCCCTGCAAAAGGACTACAGAGCTCCTGATTAGCAGATGTGGATGGTTCATTGCCTTGAGCACTATAAAAAAAGAGACAAAGAATTAAAATCCAGATAATTTTCAGAAAGAAAAAATTTATAGTAAATGTAGATATGAGTCATCGGCCTTATGAAGTACTATGAACACCATAATACTAATAATTGCTTATTTTTTAAGCAAGGTAAAAAATCATAGTTTTTTATCTCTTCCTATAGTGAGACCCCAATGTATTCAGGTTCTAAAAACAACCTTTTCTAGCAAGGCTTGGTGGATTACATCCTGTAATTCTAGCATTCTAGGAGCCTGAGACAGGTGGGTCACCTGACCTCAGGAGTTCGAGACCAGCCTGAGCAAGAGCGAGACCCCATCCTCACTAAAAATGAAAAAACTAGCCAGACATTGTGGGAGGTGCCTCTAGTCCAAACTACTGGGGAGGCCGAGGCAAGAGAATCACTTGAGCCCAAGAGTTGGAGGTTGCTGTGAGCTATGACACCAGAACACTCTACCCAGGGCAACAGAGTGAGACTCTGTCTCAAAAAAAAACAAACAAAAAAAACCTTTTCTTTAGGCTGCTTCACTGGCTATTTAGGTTCTCAAGTAAAATCCTTTTTCATAAAAACAGTTACCCCAGTAAGGAAAAGGAATATTAAGTGTACATTAATAAATTCTAAAAAAGAAAAACAAAATGTGACCTCTGCACACACTTGAGAAACAGTAGCATCCCTAAAAAACTCCTTTCTTGGAAGACAGGAAAAAGATAACTCCCTAGAAGAAAATTAATTAGAACCACACAGCAAGTTCTCTTATTACAAGTAATGCTTATATATTACTTTCTTTAACAAAAAAAGCCACCTTTCTTGACATGTGACAACATCTTCATTATATACCATAGATTTGGAACTACTTATCCTTATGTATGACACAAGCTACCAAAATAATTAAAATTATAGAGACATTAATATAAAACATATAACATTAACATAAAACACTTTAATATAAACATATATATCCTTCCTTTTCAACATGACAGAAATAAACATGAGTACAAATTTTAAAAAGCAAGCATAAAAGTTATCTACTCGGTAAGCTGAAAATTGAAAGTCAAATTCTGAAGAAAAATTCACACTGCAGGAACATTTTTAATGTATCCAATCAACTTGTAGAGCCATGACTCCAAGATATCATACATTGAATTTTAGTCCACTAAAATCAATTTGGGGACTTTATTTTTTTATTTTTTTATTTTTTTTGAGACAGAGCCTCAAGCTGTCACCCTGGACAGAGTGCTGTGGCATCACAGCTCACAGCAACCTCCAATTTCTGGGCTCAAGCGAGTCTCCTGCCTCCCAAGTAGCTGGGACTACAGGTGCCCGCCACAAGGCCCGGCCATTTTTTGGTTGCAGCCGTCATTGTTGTTTGGCGGGCCCGGGCTGGATTCGAACCCGCCAGCTCAGGTGTACGTGGCTGGCGCCTTAGCCCGTTGAGCCACAGGCACCGAG
>CAUYRH010141621.1:0-26457 GCA_963574655.1 Perodicticus potto | reverse complement strand
TTTTTTTTGTCTTTTCCATCTTTGGAAGCTATACTATCGTCATCCAGGAATTCCCAGTCCTGCAACTTCAGGCTGTCCATGCTTCCTCACCTGGCACAAATGCACACAGAAACACGTTAACTGTGCCACTAATGAAGCTTAAGCTTCAAGGCACCTCACTTGCACTTTCAAGGGCCTTTAAGAGTTGCCCTAGCAATTCTATATTTTTATGGTCCTTTATCAACACGGGCTCCCTAAATTATAGAAGTTTCAGACCCAACAAAACTAGTATTTGTCTCTGAATATATGACACATAACGGAAACAGTAAACTTGAAATACATGATGTGGGATATGTGTGTGTGTGTGTGCAGGCACGCAAGCATGTATGTATAATCTCCATTGTGTCAATGAGGCTCAACAAAATAGAGTGGCAACTAGCATTCTACAACAGGAGGGTATATATTTTGTCCTTGATCTTTGCCAGCAGGCCAACAAGCTATTGAGGAATGTACTTTGAACAGAGAAAAAGGCCCAGGGAAGAAAAGGAGGCATAACACTGAATTTTAAGACATCATTCGTGTATGTAGAAAGAAATAGATCATATCAGCAGGGTGGATAACTTTTTCATTGAAGACAAAAGGGAAAGAGAAGAGAGAAGTAATATTGTTATGTGTCTGTTAAAGACTGATGACAAGAAGTCTATGGATGCTATTTCCTAAATCCAGATCATAACATTGTGGAGGAGAAAGTAATAATGATAGACAGCATATTTTAATGTCTTTTATTACGGGATTAGGAAAACTAACAAAATTAATATATGCTCATTGTAAAAAGTCAAGACAAGGCAAAAGTGAATGAAGAAAAAAGTAATGGTCTCCACCTTCTCCCTCCAATCCTATACCACCACCATTTCTCCTTCCACCAAAATAATCAGTGTTTACAATTTGGTGTATATCTTTTGACAGTCTGGGGTGTCCACCCTGCAGCCCTGTAGGACTTCTTTTGATTATCTGTGGTGCTCAATATTATAAAAAGTATGCATGAATCTTTTTTCGGCTAATCAGCTTTTGTTAGTGTTTTCGTATTTAATGTGTGGCCTAAAACAGCTCTTATTCTTCCAATGGCCTCAGGGGGAAAAAAAAGTTTAGACACCCCTATCTATTCCATTCTCCATAAACTTTATGTATGTAGACACACACAGAGTTCTCTTTCCCTATTCTCTTTTCTCTCTCTTTCTTTTTAACAAGAATGGGACCATACTGTACATATGACCTTGCCACTTGACACCATGTATAAATGATATATTTCCAGGCAAAATATATAGATATAACTCATTCTAAAATTACTCATTTAGATTATTTTCTAAAATAAAAAAGAGGCTGGGCATGGTGGCTCACGCTTGTAATCCCAGCACTTTGGGAGGCAAGGGGGGAGGATCGCTTGAGGCCAGGAGTTCATGACCAGCCTTAGACAATGTAGAGAGACTGTCTCTACAAATAAAATAAAATAAAATAATTAGCCAGTATGGTGGCATATGTCTGTAATTTTAGCTACTAGGAGGCTGAGACAGAAGGATGGTTTGGGCCCATGAGGCTATGGTGAGCTATGGTTGCACCATTGCGCTCCAGCCTAGGGTGACAGAGAGAGACCCTATCTCAAAGAAGAGAGAGAGAGAAAGAGAAGCAGAGAAGTAGATAAGTTCTTAAATTGCCATTTTGGCAATTTCATGCATTAGAAGATAAGAGAAACAGGAATAGAGCTGCTACTCTGGATTTAATTCTGAGCAGTAGCAATAGTCAGTCAGTCTTTCTCTCTCTCCCCCCATATGTATATTTCTATATACATATTTACATGTATATATATTTAACATATGTGTAAAACTACTGTTCCCCTAGCTGATGACATAAAAAATATCAAATTTCTTAAAAATACTAAAATGCTGGAAAACTAACCAAAATTGTTTTGATCATGTGTGTGTGCATGCACACTCGGTATAAAACAGAACCATGACCAAAAATGACACTCGTGAGATAGTTATGCAGTGTAGTGGTAATTGATCACATGAAGGAGACAACGTGATTTCATTCTATTTGACTGCTTTTGCATCATTGAGAATAATACTGTAATGACAACATGTTAACCAATCATCATTAGGAGGATTTGAGGCTCAAGATCTGAGAGAATATTTATACAAAAAACAATTATTGTGAGGCCCTGCACAATGTTTGACAAGGAGAGAAGATTAATAGAGAGTACTCAGCTGTTGTGACAAGTTTGGAAAGAGGCAAAATTCCAATTTTTAAAATAGGACAAAAAGATTTCAGAAAGTATAGGATCAGTCAATTTGATATTGATTCTAGGGGAAATTCTCATTGAATATTATGCAGATGGTTCCTACGAGATCCTTCCCAGGAAGAAGCAGTGGTTCACCAAAAATGAGCCACAAAAAACTAGGTCATTCCCTATTTTGAGTGGTGTATATCGAACCTTCATTGTAACCCCCAGTGGAGCAGGCATCCTGGTATTCACCTTGTGTGGTCTTCTCCCACACTGAAGTAAGGCCCTATGTGGCTAATAGAATATTAAGGAAGTGATAGTGTATAACTTACAAGGCCAGGTCATAAAAGGCACTGAAGCTCCTGGCTAGTTCTTTGAGATTGATTTGGGAGAAGCCACTTGTCAAGTCTTGAGCACACTGAAGGAGCCCTATACTAAGGCCTCCGTGGAGGAGAACTGAGATCATTAAAAAACAAGACTAACTTACCTGTGAGTTACTTTGGAAGTTGATTTCCCATCTCCATTGAAGCCTTATGGATTTAATTCTGAGGGTAGCAGGGTCAGCCAACATCTGACTTTAACTTCATGATAAACCCTGAGTCAAGTCCTCCCAAATTTCTGACCCACAGAAAACATAAAAGATAAGACAAGATTATTGTTTTAAACTGCCAAATTTGGCCATAAATAACTAATCAGGTGGGTTGCTCATCGAGTAGACCAGGGTACTTTGTAGCAAATTTGTTTTTATTTCTGCAACGAATTTTATGCTAGGAAAATTTTGGACAAGATAGGAAAATGTGGGCTAAGTGCAGCAAAGACAGGCATATTCATGACTAGTTGAATAAAACAGTTAACCAATCATGGCAAAATGAAAGGAACTTGCAATATGGATACAAAGCTATGCTGACATAATCAAATAGAACTTTCCGTGGTGGTGACAATGTTCTGGATCATACATCTATTATAACCAATAGAAACATGCAGCTGAGTACTTGAGACATGACAACTTAGGAACTGAATTTTTTTTTTGTTTTATTTTTATTAAGGGAAATTTAAATTGTGTAGACGTACACAGCTAGTGGCGATTGTATTGGGCAATGCCACTCTCTACAATTTAAAATCTCAGATTTGTTCAACTTTAGGGGAAAAAATAGAAGCCTAACGACAGACATTCTGAAAGGAATGTGTGTGGTACAGATTTTCTGTCCTTGGCTTGGTATTCGACTTATTTATCAATGTTCTAGGTGACAACATGAAAAACATGAATATAACTTTTGTTGATGAATCAAATTTGGAAAAACTATTAATTCATACGTTGGCAGTACTTTTCTTGAGTCTGGCACTCCAAGGTCAGAGAAGAAGGGAGTAGAGTTAGGAAAGCGATTGGGCTGAGACATGAGGTAATTTTTAGGGTTAGTTCAAAAGAAAGGATCCCAAGGCCAGAACAGGGTAGAGGAGACAAGCAATAAATTGGGCACAGGTTTGGGAGGCAGCGAAGCAGACAAGCTGAGAAGATAAAACTAGGGATGAGACTGGAGCTGACAGGAAGCTAGAATGATGTACGAGCAGGGGGTTAGGAAAGGGAGGCAGGGGGCAAACTGACATGGATCAAGGAATAAGCACAGATGAAGGCCAGTTCATGCTGGCTTTTGGCTGCCTTGTTCCTTGGGTTGTTTTTGCATATGATTTTTTGCATTCCCCCTGGGCATGGGCTGGAGCATTAAAGCAGCAGGTCTATTCTGGAGAGAATCAGATTATGCAAGAGCTTGGAATTATGGGCTTAAACAAACCAGATGACATTTTACAGAGATAAGTGCGAAGCTCTGCTGCTAAGTTTGAAAAGACAAACAAACAATTCCATAAGCATGGGATGTGAGAAATCTAACTTAAAAAGTAATATTAATCCAGGGTTGCAGCAATACCAGAGAGACCAGGAAAACATCCAAATCAAGGGCAAATGTCTTAACTGTACTCTCTACCAGGAAGACATCTGAAGAGGTGTGACCATTTCAGAGTACTACATTTTAAACTAATTAAATCGTTTCCAAACTAGAGAAAGTAGTGTGATGGTGAATAATTTAGAAATCATGATATATTTGCAAAGTCTGAGGAACTGGTGGCATTGAACATTTGGAGGAGAAGGCTTAAAGAGAGTAGCTGTCGTTACATATTTTTAATGGGAAGTCACCAGGAAGGAGGATAGATGGATAAAGGTTACAAAGAGGTAAAATTTAACAATTAAAGGAAGACCATTCTACCAGTTGTGACTGTAAAGAATTAGCTGCTTGCTAAAGCAAGGAGAGAGTTCTAACTTGAAATCGTTGATGCAGAGACTAGATGATCATCTGCCCCAGATTTATGTTTAAAACCTCATGGATTAGAAGATAGATTGCACTAAAGCAAGTTCTTTCCTATTATGAGAAACCACAAGTACTATTTTTTTTTTTCCCTGTGTATTATGGTCTCTGGCTGTTTACCCAGAAGACACTGCTATTCTGTTTCCAATACAGGGATTTGAACTATCCTTAAGTCACGCCCATGAAACGACATTTTATATAAGGTCACATAACAAATGTTAAACTTGGTTAGAATGCAAAGGCATAACTAACTATTTTTATATTTAGAGCAAGTGCCTGGCAATGCAAACATTGCCACCACTCCTTCCCTCTCCCCTAAAACGCCTCCTACCCTGAGGCATTAGCAGGCAAAGTGCACTCCCATCACAATCTGCATTCCATCTCCTCTGTTTTTATCTTCCTGGTGGTGTTGTAACATTAAGGAGGGTCTTCAAGGTCAAGTAGTGCATGTGTGTGTCGAGGAGAGTGGGTTGTATGTTACTTTGGAGGATATATCCCAGTGACTGTGTATCCAACCAAAAGTTATGGGACATAGCCAATTAATTACTTCTAGTATAGTCTTCCAAGGGGAATGGGTGAAAGGGTGGTTCTTGCCTTATGTGATATACAGTCCCCTCTGAAGAGGATGCTGGAAGGACAGTGATACTATTCTTTAAGATTTTTTTTCCTTTATTGGATTTTAAAAAATTACAATAGTCATACATACTGTTGTAACATGTCAAACCATATAGGGGTGTGTAAAAAAATTAGTAAATTGACTCCTCCCACATGATCCCACTCAGTTGACGTTAACAGTTGGCGTTTTTAATCTTTTCATAGCTTTATATTTGCTCATTCAAATACATGCAAACATAGACAAACATATTGTCTTCTATTTTTCAAAACAAGAAGAAAGGGTCATACTATACATATTATTCATCAACTGGCCTTATTTTACTTAATATTTTATATACAGCAAGACAGATTGATGTAACTTAATTGCTTTAAGAGCTGCAAGGAAAGACTGATGAATTTGATCACATAAAACCCAAAAATATTTAATGGGCATTGAAATATATTTGCAACACACATGAACAACAAATGGCTATTATCCCTAATGGATAAAAGCACCTACCAATAGATAGAGAAAAATAAACTATCTAATGGAAAAACTGACCAAAAAAAGGAACAGACAATTCACAGAAGAAGATACATAAGCAGCCAATAGATATAGGAAAACTTGCTCCACTTCCTCCTTCCCATCATACTCCTCCTTCTTCTTTAGTTGCAATAGGATTTCTATCCTGCTTGGTTCATGAAAAACTCTAAGCCTACCTGATTGTGGTGAATATTTTACAACGTACAAGTTTGGCCAATTCTTCTGATATTAAAACTAAGTCAATAATAAGAGATATATTTTATTCAACAGTATGTGTTTAAATCATTTTTCATGATCTCAACTCTTTTGATCTTTTTCTTTCAAGCGTATGGGTTTATAGGAGAGAGGGGTGATGGTAGACAGAAGTACTTAAATAGATGAAAGTTTTATTATACTGAGGCTTTTCACTCATTTCATTTGATCTAACTATGAAGGATTGTTTTCAGCTTGCTCCTTGGTGTGCAACTTGACCTGAGACCTCTGGTAGATGGATAAGAAGACTTTGAACTAACACTGCTACTGTGCCAACTGAAACGAAAAGTTGTGTTTTAGAAGCCACCCAGCCAGTCTAATATGATAATCACCCTTTCCCCGAGGAATTAAGTGATCATTGTAGTAATAAGCTTTTTTGGAAATCATTGTGGAGATTAGTAACCTGCTAAAAAGATAGTCCTGATGCTACATTTGGGCTAAGAATAGCAAATACTGAACAGTTTTCCAGATTTCACCTTAGAGATTCTTAGTCAGATATATCTTAAAAGCCACAGAACTGTCACGTAAGACTTTTTCATCATCCACACAGCCAAGCATTATACCTCAGACTCAGAGAAGTTTATTTGTAAGAGACCTATTGAATGCTTAAAACATGTCACGCACTGTGCTAATATTTTACATTCATTACCTCACATGAGTTCTATGAGGGTATTATTAACATCTCCACTGTCCACATAACAAAACCGAGGCTCTCAGAAGTTAGGTAATTTGCTCAAGGCAGAGTGGGAACTTGAACCCAATTCTTTGAAACTTCAAAGTTACTCTGGTCTATGGCAGAGGTCAGCAAATGTGTTCTGTAAATGGCCAGATAGTAAATATTTTTGTCTTTGCAGGTCACGCGGTCTCTGTTGCAACTACTCTGCTCAGCCATTGTAGCGCAAAAGCAACCAGAGACAAACATAAACAAATGAGCACGGTCGTGTTCTAAGGAAACTTTATTTGCAGACACAAATTTGAAGGTCCCATAATTTTCCCGTGTCATGAAATATTGTTACATTGATTTTTTCAACCATTTTAAATGATACAAATCATTCTTAGCTCATGGATCATACAATCCTGGTGGGTCAGTTTTGGCTTATGGGACTATAGACTGCCAACCCCTCGTCTATGGCATCTCAAAGGTTGCAGAGCCTATCAACCACATAATTGAAGGACTTTGTCAACCACTCTATTTTTTCCTTAATAACTCAATATAGGTCAGTCATTCAGGCACACATCTGAGCCTTTTTGGGGAGCTATTTCTCTATTCAACACCATATATGTAGTGATGTTATCTAGTACAAAATAATCCTTTTCTAAGGATCCATTCAAATATTCTAGCATTCACTGAATAAGCCTGTATTTATTGGATTCTTTTATTTATTTATTTTTTAAGCTGGCTCTTCTTTATTTCACATACCATGCGAAAGATTTGCCCACTTTGCCAACATTTGTTCTATAACATATTCATCCTCCAACAGCTCAGGGGCATCTACACAACAATTAATGACTGTCATAAAATAACAGATATGTAACTTTTTAAATATTAAGAGTGGTTGAAGGATTATACTATTGTCAATGATTTTGACAATGGACAACCTTACTAAAAAGCTCTTAGACATTGCAGCACATTTCAAGAGATGCCCTTTAATTCCCCTGATATCTTGAACATTATATTTTTGCCCTATATCCCTCAATATGGAGACAATGAGATCCATATACTAGCAAAAGTCTTGCTCACCAGTACCTAGCACAGTGCCTGACACATAGTAGGTGCTCACTGGTTGAATGACTGAATGATTAGACCTCTCTGGTTAGCTTATAAATGCACACAGCCATCAGAAATCATGAACACTGATGATTTTGGTGAGTTACAGCATAAGGGGCTCAGTCTTTTAAAAGCCTGTACAACAGCGGTTCTCAACCTTCCTAATGCTGCGACCCTTTAATACAGTTCCTCATGTTGTAGTGACCCCCAACCATAAAATTCTTTTCGTTGCTACTTCCTAACTGTAATTTTGCTACTGTTATGAATTGTAATGTAAATCCCTAATATGCAGGATGTATTTTCATTGTTACGAAGGGGTGGCGACCCACAGGATGAGAACCGCTGCTATATAGGCTCCCCAAATTGTAGACAACCATGAATTTTTTGAAGTATTTTGTAGGAGAAAAACAGATGTTTTCTAGGTTTTGTTCTTTGCCAGAAGAATCTCTGATAGGCCACAAAACTACTTCAGAATGGTACTGCCTCATGTTAACTCCTGGTGGTTGATGAAGTGAAGGATCCTTCATGCTAGTCTGTACCTTGAAGTTCAGGGGTTGGGCCAAATTACCTTCTGGCAAGGGATATGGCTAAGTCATTTCTCTGTAACTGTAGCCTTGTCTTTGTGGCCTCCATCCTCTGTTATCTGAAGGAGTATGTGTGTGTATGTGGGCAGTGGTGGTGGTTAATGAGATCAAAATTATGGGTATAGCTTCCATGTGGGCCTTTGAGCTTTTGCTGTGTTTCAGAATCGCAGACTTCAGTACTAACCATCTGATCAACTTTCTGGTATAGATATTATGCCTGTCATTATATGATGACCAGGGGAGTGTGTGTAAATAGTTCAATACAAACCTCTCCCCTTTACCTCAAAATAAATGCAAAGCCTTCATTTTACTGGTGATGGTGGATCAGAAGCGTCTATCACCTTGAAAAAGATTTCTAAAGAGAAATACAAGTAAGTGAGGAGTGAGGGATACTTATTATTTCAGTGCGCAAAATAATGATGCGATCTGCCCTATCTCCAACTACTGATAGACCAAAGGAAATAAGAAAAGGTCATAGAATATTGGACTTTCTTAGAAAGAGTTGAGATTCATTTATTTAAAGAACCTTCATGGAGCACTTATGATATGCATACAGATTAAAAAGTAATTGTTTCTTTTGTTAAGTGCTGTAAAAGCAATAAAAAGTATATGAGAGAGAGTAATAATAAAGTGGGCTGTCTTATAGAAGATAGTCAGACAAAGTCACAATGAAAAGGTGACATTTATCTAAGAATGCTACCTGTTAGCTATGCCTCATGCTTTATTTTGCCCTTATTCTAAGCCCATATCATTTACTAGAGTGGGGAGAAGCTCTTCTAAATGAGAATTTTTCCCACTAAAGGAATAATCTTCCCTAGATACTAAAGAGCAGTTGGTTAGGTGCAGGAAGGAAGGGAACTGCCATTTATTGAGCATTTGCCATAAACCAAACCCCTTACACATATCATTTCATTTTATTTCCTTCTTAGACTAGCCCCCTAAGGTCTATGTTATTATTTCCCTTTTTTTTTTGGATGAATAAACTGTGATTCAAGAAGGCTAAATAACTTCCCAAAGTAACATAGGAGTCTGGGATTCACAATTAGAGTTGTTTTGCCTCTGAAATCCATGTTCTTATCATTACACCAGCAGTATAAGTTAATTCATCAAGAATACTTATTGCTACCATTAGTGAGGAGGTACCACACTCACAGCTTCAGGAACATTATGTCACTTAATTCTCAATTAGTCACTGGAGGAACTATTAACCTATGCAACATATAAAGACATTAAAACCTGGGGAGCTCAAGCAACTTTCACAAGTCACATGGTGGCCAATTAACGATACCCACATTCACCACGTGATGATTTTGAGGTGCTGATCTGCTTCAAGTTTTAGATTTATGACTGAACTAGTCTGATGTTCCCAAAGTGGCTCTGTCCTGAGGTCAGTTTGGAAGAAACACTAGTCTTTCAACTGGATCCTTTTATTTCTTCAGAAACTTCTTTGGGACCAAAGTGAGGCAGTAAAACAAGGTCACTCTTCAAATGTGAAACAAATGGAATAAGAGAGAGGGTACTGCTTTCTTTCTTTGCCAGAGAAAATGTTGTGGAAGCCAGAGGTCACATGAGAATCTCAGCAAGAGAGTAAATTTGACCTACTGTGAGATGTAAAATGTTCATCTGTGACCTTCCCTTAAATGTAGCTTTCAGTACATTCTTTCTCCTTTTAGATAAGGACAGAAGTTTTGCAGTTCCATTCCATTCGCTGATTCTCCCAAACCTGATTTGCCCAAGCAGTTGAAGAATATCTGAAACAGAAGGGAGCGGGGCTGAGCTCTGACAAACTTGTGTGGTTGACAGCATATTTTAGGTTCTGTGTTTTCTTCACAACCTTCCTCCTTCACCTGGAGAGGAGGTGCTCCCACCATCGCACACAGTCTCCTCAATAACTTAGGGTCTTCTTTGCATTTTCACCTCCTCAAGACCTGCTCTGAGGGAAGGAACTGCTAATCTCATCAGAAAATGACTGATAAAGCTAAATTGTTGTATGTTTACCCTCTCCTGGGTAGTTGAATTTTATTTCATATTAAAAAATGTATATCAATACACACACATGTAGAGTGGCCATAAAGCTCAAGTTTAAATTGCACATGAACTTTATGGCCACCCTGTATGTTTGTGAATATCTACTTTCCCTCCATGTTGTAACTCAGCGTGGTTCCCACACCAGAAACCAAGCAGATGTCTTGGCCATGCTTCTTGGTCTTCCCCGGCCTTCATAATCATGAACCAAATATACCTCTTTTCTTTATAAATTACTCAGTCTTCTTGGGTATTCTATTATAGCAATATAAAACAGACTAAGACACGATATCACCCTCATTTTATAAATTTGGGAAAAGTAGCTCAGAGAGAATCAGTAATTTTCACCCAAGGCCAGCCAGTTAGTAAGTGGTATAGATGTGTTTGGGAACACAAGTTTGACTGACTCTTAAGCCTGTGACCTTAGGCAATTACTTCAGTGTCTTAAGAAAAAAGAATAAAGTCAATAATTAGGAAATTCGGGTATTGGGAAGCTGGATGAGGGAGGTTTCTGTGGGGGTGATAGGCAAGTTGGAAGGAGACAGATGGTGTCTTCATGATATCCTCATAATCCTAACATGAATAAGGCTTCCCATTCCACTAACTATCCATAATGATGAAGAACAGCTTTTCCAGGTACAGCATCTTTTCATTTATATCATGAATAAATGGATGGAAATATGATTTTTTATCCGATTCAAGAATAATCCTGGCTGGTTCTACTGTTAATTATGACCTTTTAAGAAAAAGGGGGAAAAAGAATTTTTTTCCCAGAAAATTTACTCACATATTTCCAAAGATGTTTAAATTTGTATACCACTTGATACTAACTTTTGATTTATAAGCAATCTTTGAAAGTGAATAAATATTGCTCAGAGGCATGTCAGAATTCTAAAGTGTACTGAAGTCTGCTTTTCTTGATTTTTGGATTCTACCCACTTTTTGTGATTATGTCACAACCAGTTTTGAGGTGAATGAAATAGTCCTAATTCCCAGAAGATGACATTAAATTCTGAATTGGATGGTAAAAGCTTGAATTGGGGAATCTTAAATGGAATTGGTCTTGCATCAACAAGGGAACAAGACATTGCCTTTTTCTTCTCCATGAATCTGCTGACTAAGAATATTGCTAATATACTTGCCATTTAATGCCCTACTTTTCAAAACGGTAATTTCAATAACTTCTTTCAGAATCCTTGGTTTATTTCAATGGATTCCCTACCCCAAAGAATTTTCCCAACAAGTTCTGTGTGTTTCTTCCTTTTTCTAGTATCCCCAAATGGACAGGGAAGTTGGAAGAGGAGGACCTTACTACATTAATCATATTGTATCCTTTGTCTCCTTAATCCCCTTAGCCAAGATTGAGCTCCAGGTCTCACTCACACCATTTATTAGTCATTTGGAATGGAACTCCATTTTCATTTGCCCAAAACTAGCCTTTCTCATAATATTTCTGGATTTCTCAGAATAGCTGTATGTATCTCTTCCTCATCAGATTAGCCTGCATGCTCAAGGCCCATCCCCAATAGCATGGCATTATTTCTCAAGTAGCACTGGTCATTGGGGAGTTTCTGTTTACCTTTCTAAGCACACACTCACACAGTGAATTTTATTTTTCCTTTGGGGCAATTCTCGCAATATTTTTTGCACAGGCAGGCCTGTTGACCAAATTCCTTTTTTCCTCTTTTTCATTTTTTGCTTATCGGGCTAGAGTTTGGCTTCCCTGGGTCTATGGCCTTGGCTTAGAATTCGTTTTCAACTGTGTAAATGAGGAGTTCAATGAATGAGAACTTCATTTTTTTTTTTTTTGGTTTGAAGTAATATTCTTCAAATACATGAATAATTTAAGTTTATAAATTAAAATTTAACATTTAGTATTATCTAATTTTTAAAAGTATTTATTCATTTATTTATCTTGAGACAGAGTCTCATTTTGTTGCCCTGGGTAGAGTGCCGTGGCGTCATAGCTCGTAGCAACCTCTAACTCTTGGGCTCAAGCTATCCTCTTCCCTCAGCCTCTCAAGTAACTGGGAGTATAGGCAACCACTACAACGCCTGACTATTTTCTAGAGACGGAGGTCTCATTCTTGCTCAGACTGATCTCGAACTCCTGAGCTCAAGCAATCCACCCACCTCGGCCTCCCAGAGTTCTAGGATTACAGGAGTGAGCCACCATGCTCAGTCTTATCCAAATATTTTTAAGTATCTTCAAAACAAATGACTTTTCCATATGAAAGAAACTCTCCTACATTCTTTAACACAAACACTATATTTAGTTGATTTCTAAAGGACAAAACGTAGCTTCAGATCCATTTAATGGCATATAGCTGTATTGTAGTGTCCATGTTATGACCTTTCACTGTCATTGTAGGATTAAGTGCATTATTGTATGATGCATGTATTGTTATAGGGTCAGGATAAAACAAGTTGCAGTAAAAGGAAAATGCCCCTGAATTATATTCCTTTATTTTTCTCTAAACATAATTTGAATATATGGCCATGGCATCTAAATGTTTTCTGCAGACATTCTGATAGAAAAAATGTCACTCTGGCCAGGCATGGTGGTATGACCATGACCCCATTGCTTCAGCTACTTGGGAGGCTGAAGCAGGAGGATCATCTCCTGAGAGCCTGAGAGTTTGAAAACAGCTTGGGCAAACATAGCAAGACTCCATTTCCAAAATACTAAAAACATTTCTGCGTTTATTTTCATCTTGAATTGAGAGCTTTTAACATTATTTTTCTCATTTCTAAATTTTTGTGTATTTTGCTGTCATGTCACTTTCTCCATGAACTATGTGGTCTCAGCTATTAGCAGTGTGGTGGCACGAACTGTATGATGAAAAGGAGGTTCATCTGGAGACTTACCTGTGGTTGGCTGGCTGACCTTGGAAGAAGAAATGAGAGGCTTAGTTGTCCCATAGGGGATACCCATTTAAGGATAGGTAACCTTATGTAAATGGGTACTACGGGTTTGTTTCATTCTGGTTAACACCCTGATCCTCTCAGGCAAAATGAAGTTGCCTTAATTTTCAAAGGTCCCTCATCGATCCATCCTTGACTCACTATCTTGGCCTTTTTATAAGAGAGGTTATCATCACCGTTTTCGTATTTTTAGGTAGAAATTCATACCATATATTTTTCAGTTTTCTGTGCCCAGTGATAGAGAGCTCAGTACTTGAAAGGGTTTAGGTGAATATAGGTTGAGAAAGTAGATTGAGAACAACGTTCTGTGTTTGGTGGCACTCACACTCGTCCCTGACCTTGAAGCTGCCCACTCATAGGTCTCTACTCCCGGACACTCTTTTTGCTCTTCTTTCTTTGCAACTGTCAAAAAATGTGTTGCTGGGGACAGGAGGAGGGAAATTTGTGTTATCGAAGGTGATCTCTGTCTCGCTCCCTGCAAACTCTCTATTTCAACTCTCTTCTCTCTCAAACCCTGATTAGTATTAAACCCGTAAGTTCTTGGTTACTACAGTCCTTGAAACACTATTGCATTGTTTTGTTTTGTCGTATAGTTTATCAACTTTAAAATTTCCCTATCTCCCAGCCATTCAGACACTCATGGCAAGAACACCACCATATGTAGGCCTCGGTGGTGTGAACTGAAAGGTGCAGAAATCCCTCCCTGCCCTCCATGGCTTTCTACTCAGCCTGCAACAGGGCCTGAAATTCCCACCATTGGAGTACCCTTTCATCCCTTGGATTAATTCTTTGTTAAAATCTCCTGCTAAAATGTGTATATACTTGCGGTGGGGGGGGAGGAGGTGAACAAATTTATCCTGTGACTTTAAGTCACTAGTTTAAATGCATTTCCCAGCTTATATGTAGTAGAAAATGTGCTATGAAAGGAATGAACATAGGATAGGGAAGTTTTAAAAGGAAGAAATGGAGGAGTAAAATATCTGGAATATTTCTGGTGACTGAGGAGCAAACTGGAAACCCAGGTTGGAGAAATACAACAATTTTTTCAATTGATTTTAATCCAAAGCACACCCAAGTAGCCTACCCTGCTTGTGTGGCAGCACCTTGCATTAAACACTGCCCAACTCAGTGGTTTCTATGTTGTTGTTGTTGCTGTTTTTATTTGTTCTTATTTGACATTTTCTTCCCTCTTCCCACTTTGCAAACCATGTCTGAGGCCTTTCTTTCTGTCTGCCCTCCAATCTTTAAAAAAGAAAAAAAAAAAAAACAAAAAACCTCATTTGGATCCTCTCCTGAAGGCCATTTAAATCTGTTAAATTTCTTTTCTCCCCAAATGGTTGCTAACTTTGTATAGAGAGATGAGGTTGGAACTTGTCCACTGATAGGTTATGACACTCAGATAAAAACTGAGAAAATTACTGTTTTAAAAAGCCACCTTTTAGCAACTTTTATAGGCATTTGTGGACTAGCAGTGAATTTTCTTAATTTTCTTCTTTCCTTTCACACAGGAGAAATTCTATCTGTCGGCTAGCCTCTTAACTCACTGAAGTGAAAAGCTGTAGGATACTTTAACCATCTCTGCTCAAGGGTTAACATCTTCCCCAATCAATAGACCTTACGATAATCAGGCTTACATTGTAGTTTCCAATTTCTCACCTTTCAGGTCATGGTAGTCTCCTTCCCAAGCTTCTTGGGTGGCACTTTTAATGATGGTTAGAAAGGAGAGTAAGTGATCAAAAAGGAAAAGGAAGAAGCAAATTGAAATGCACTGGGAGGAGTACTTTTGATAAGGAATAGAAGGGAGTACATGTATCACACAAAGAGGTAAGGATGTGGGAATCCCAGTAATAACTTCTAGAGGATTTTATGTTTAGATTTTAGTGTATTGTCTCACGGATCATTGTGGGAGTTAAAAGAGATAATGTATGTGAAATCATTTTATAGTAAATGAATCGCAAACAGTATTCTAAAAGTCAACGTGCCAGGTTCATCTCTCTCTGTCTCTGTTTTTGTCCCTGTGTCTCTGTCAGAGAACATCTTTGTGATTCATCCTTTTGTTGACTGAGAATCTCTCAGAGTGAGTGCTGCTTCTATAGTCAGACTGTCTTGGATTTGATTCTGAATTCTGTCACTTTCTAGCCATGTATTTTCATTGAAATGGTCACTTAACTTCTGTGCGCCTTAATTTCATCTCCTATAAAACAGAGATAATCATATCAACCTAACAGAAGTAGTAAGATAATTAATTAAGATGATATATGAAAAGCACAGGGCTTGGAAGACAGTAGGAACTTAACACATTGTACACTGGTCCTACTGTAGATACCAATTACAAGCACAAAGAAAATATGCCCAAGTAAAACATCAACATCGTCCTGCTTACCAAATCCAATCTTTTCAAAATGGCAAGATCTTCCATGTATTTATGTTTGGATTTCATAGTTGGTTATGATGATGATTACAAAGTCATGCAAACTTATACTGGAATCTGGAATAATTCTGTTGCACTGGTAACTCTTCCTTGTTGGTCACTTGTGGAACTGCACACGTGTTGGAAGAAGTTGACCTTCACAGAGGGCCCATGTTCTTTCTCTAAGATTAAGGGAAGAGCTGTGCACCCCTGTGAAAATCTTCCAAATAAATATACTGGTAGTTCTGATAACCTTTTCTCAGCATGCTAACATTTCTGTTGGCTTTGAATAACTCTTAATACATTTAGACAGAATTGATAAGCTATTTCCCAGAAGAGCAGGACATAGCTACAACAGAGCCTGCTAGTTTCACGTGTGGGCCTTAATGGATGAATTATATTCCAAGGTTTACTTTTAGAATGCTTGACATGCACATGCATTTATTGATAGCAACCTCCTCTGTCATCATTCACAAGTGAGGTTTTCATATCGTGGTGATATCCTTGCCTTTCTAACTAAGAATCATCTTCCAAGTACTCCAAATGTTCAATATTTCTTTGTTTTTACAACACTCATGGAAGCTCTGGCAGAATTGAAAGGCTGTCAAAGTTCTATAAACTACAAGCATAATTACATTACTAATATGGGGCAAATGGTAAAGAATATATCATAGAAGTTAAAGCCACAGTTAAGCCTTCTTCCATTGCAGCCCACTTATAAACATTTTCACGTGGTTCTTATAAACATTAGGAACTGACCTGTCCACCCAGCTTTCAAATACAAATTTAAAGGCTTCTGCAAGGTAACTAAGTGGAGATTATAAACTTAACATACAAGAGCAAACAGATTAATCATGGAGGGGTGAATTTATCTCCTTTAAAATATCCTGGGGAGTTCACAGAGACCTTTATTCTTTAAAAAATGATTTCAAACTGAGGAATCATTTAGACTCTAACAATGGACATATCTCAGGTTGAACTGGACTTGATATGGGGGTAAAAGTAACAAAAGTGAGGTTTTTTTTTTTTTTCACTTTCCTGTCTTTCTGTACCAGACATAGTCTGTTCCCTACTGTCAGAGGAAGATCATGCAGAGGGGGGAAAAACAATGGGAGGAAGATAAAGCAAGGGAAAGACCTAAAAGTAGAAGGCAGAGAATAGAGAAAATATCAAGATAGAACTGTTCAGGGTGCTACAACGAGATCTTGGGGGCAAAAAAAATGGAAGTTGGAACCAGGAACCCTAAGATACCAGCATGGTTTGAAGCATCTACATGGCAAGGAGTTTGTTAGTTTAGGGGAGGAACTGGGAATTTTATCTCATTAGAGATCTAGAATTATGCTTTTTTTTTTTTTCTTGTTAAAACCAATTTTAGGTCCTAGTTTTGGGTCTTTGGATATAAAATTGTCTCCAACGCTATAAAGAACAGGACTTATCTGTAGAAATCATTTTCTTTTCTTGTCCCAGGTATCCACTCAGCTAAATCTATTAGAGCAGCCATGCAGATAATCAAGGTCATGGTTATTTCATTATGAGACATTTATTTCCTTCTATATTGGATTTGTCCATGCAAATTATCAATGTGTCCAGTAAAATATCTTGATCAGCTTAAAGAGAATAAACCCAATCACACCTCCCCCAAATCAGGGTGACTACTATCACTGTACCTTTAGAAATTAAAAAAAAAATAATAGGCTAAGTGCGGTTGGTCACACCTGTAATACTAGCACTCTGGGAGGCTGAGGTGGATGGATCACCTGAGCTCAGGAGTTTAAGACCAGCCTGAGCAAGAGTAAGACCCCATGTCTACTAAAAAATAGAAAAACTAGCTGGGTGTTGTGGCAGGTGCCTGTAGCCCCAGCTACTCGGGAGGTTGAGAGAAGAGGATGGATTGAGCCCATGAGTTTGAGGTTGATGCCATGGCACTCTACCCAGGGCAACAGAGTGAGACTCTGCCTTAAAAAAATAAATAAATAAGGACCAGGTGCAGTGGCTCATGCCTGTAATCCCAGAACTCTGGGGTGGAGTGGCCGAAGTGGGTGGACTGCCTGAGGTCAGATGTTCGAGACTAGCATGAGCTAGAGAGAGATTCCCCCATCTCTAAAAATAGCTGGGCATTGTGGCGGGCACCTGTAGTTCCAGCTATTTGGGAGGCTGAGGCAGGAGAGTCACTGGAGTCCAAGCGTTGGAGGTTGCTGTGAGCTATGATGCCATGTCACTGTACCCAGGATGACAAATTGAGACTGTCTCAAAAAAATAAAAGTCATGTATGTGATATTCAAGTTTATAACCCCTCTGGTTTTCTCCCAGTCATTTAGCAGCTTGTAGAGCTCCTTAGTTTATCAGTTCTTTCTTGGCTAGGTTATACCATACTCAAATGCGAAAATCACAATACTTAAAAAATGGCTGACATTTAAGCAATGTTCCACATGTTTCTGTATGGAAGCTTAAGATACTTGCCTCATACAGATTAGAGGGATGAGAGTGATGAACACTCTTCCAGAAGGGTTGTTCCATCCATTATCTTCTTCTCTCCACCCAATCTAATTGCTTGGTTTTATAACTTCCTAAATGTTACTTAACAGAGAATGAGCTTCAAAATCTTCATTTGTATAATGGGGTAATCATAATCATACAAGGTGATTATGAGAATTAATGAGACATGTATAAAATGTCTGTGGTAGAAACTGTGAATTGTTACCCAATATTCTGTGTTACCTTTCTTCCTTAATAGTACGATTAATTTTATCTTGGTGCGTGGCCACCAAAAATAAAGACTTTATTTTTCATGCTCTAAGTTCTGACCAGCAGGTACCAGCCCTGAGAGGCAAGAAACTTGGGGCAACCTCCAGCCAACTACCAGCAAAGAACTGAATCTTGTTAACTGCCACATGAGTAAATTTGGAAGCAGATTTCTCCCCAATTAGCCTTCACATGAGACTACAGACTCAGCCAAGACCTTGATTGCAGGTTTCTGAGAGAAAAAGACAGAGGATGTAGGTAAGCCATGCTCAGATTCTTGACCACGAGTTGTTTAAAGCTACTAAAATTTGGAGCAATTTCTTATGTAGCAATAGGTAATTAATAGAGGGATAAATGTGGAAGTGGAATACGTGACTTTGAGAAATTGTTCTTAAATAGAGAAGGTGTGCCTTTCTTCTGTTCCTTCTTCTTCATAACTTGAATAAGGATATAATGGCTGGAACTCTGACAGCCATTTTGAACCACAAAAGAGAAACTGGGTTCCTGAAATTATTATGTATAATGCTACTCTGGTCTCCTAAACAGTGTAGCGATCAGTGTCAACCTTTTTGTTTAAACACTATTATTTTGTCTTTTTGTCAAAGACCAATCCAGTCCTAACTAATAATTGTGTTTGTTATTACTCTTAAAACCTGATAAATATTTAAGAAATGCTAGTTTTCTTTCTGTCCTCACATCATGGACAATAAATACAAAATATCATATGGCATAATTCTTGTCTGTTAGAATATGCAGTCTAATTTTATATTATTTTTCAGAATATGCTATTTTATTTTATCTTATTTTTTGAGACAGAATCTCACTCTGTTGCCCTGGGTAGCGTGCCATGGCATCACAGCTCACAGCAACCTCAAATTCTTGGGCTTAAGTGATTCTCTTGCCTCAGTCTCCCAAGTAGCTGGGACTACAGGTACCCGCCACAATACCCAGCTATATTTTTGTTGCAGTTATCATTGTTGTTTAGCAGACTCAGAGCCCGGTTCAAATCCGCCTGCCTCCATGTATGTGGCTGGCTCCCTAACCACTGAGCTACAGGTGCTGAGCCAATGCAGTCTAATTTTAAAATGATTTTAATGGTTTAGCTAAAATTTTCTCACTCCTCAACAGATTATCCTTTCTTAACACTTAAATATACTAGGTTCTATAAAGAATGCTGAATCTTTTCTGGTAATAGGAAACATTTATTTTTGTGATGGCAATATTCACCCCAATTGTATACATTAATTAAACAATTGGAACTTCATACATTTTTTTCTTCTTTACTTATATAATGAAGAATTATATAGAATTTTTACATACATAATGAGTTCTGGTTTTGAACACTAGGAAGTGTATGAACTTGTCCAATTTCCTTACTACCTTGGAGCCTTGGTCTCTTCATTGGTAAAACAAGAATAATAACATTATCTTCCTCCTAGTGTAGACTAAATGAGATAATATTTTTTTTGAAAGAGAGTCTCACTTTCTCACCCTTGGTAGAGTGCTGTGGCATCTAAGCTCACAGCAACCTCAAACTCTTGGTTTTAAGTGATTCTCTTCTCTCAGCCTCCCAAGCAGCTGGGACTACAACGCCCTGCCACAACGCCCAGCTATTTTTAGAGACAGGGTCTCACTTTGGCTCAAGCAGTCTCAAACTCGTGAGTTTAGGCAATCCACTCACCTCAGCCTCCCAGAGTGCTAGAATTACAAGTGTGAGCCACTGCGCCCAGCCCTAAATGAGATAATATACTTTAAATATTTAGCGTAGAGCTCCACACAAGTAAATGCTATATAAATGGTGAAAGCAATTATCATATTATTTAAAATACTATTACTAACACATTTCTCTAAAGCATAAATATTATGTTGATCCTGGCCTTCTTTGGTTTTAATATGTTAATATGTTGGCTTTGAGGTCCTGGGGGAGATAATGTCTGAACCTGAAAAAATGAGTTTAATGTTGAAATGAATCCTCAGGCACTAAGGCAGACTGAGAAGGTATACATTTTTGTCAAGGGGAGGGCCTTCCCTGGCACCCTTCATATTCCTATCCGTGACGGGGGTCACCTCTTAGTCTTATACCTATGGCAGGCTCAATAATGACAACAGATGACGACTTTCTTTTTCTTGAAGCTCACAGGTGAATATTCTCCCCACTCCATTGCACAAATTACTTTGGTCTTCTGTTATGTTGTTTTGTCTCTTAGAAGAGATCAAGAAGCTCTTCCTCGGGTTTTGATTTGTGTATCTGGACTCATGGAAAGATCCAGCTACCTGGAAGTTTCTCTATTATCTGACCATGGGTATCATTTGCAGCTACACTATGTATATTCAAGGACAAAATGGTAGTCATATTTTGGTCTCTTCCATGGATTTTATACTGCTTTTTGCTGTGGGGGGTCATCTGTGGGATAATTAATTTTGGCAAATGTTTGCTGGCCTACTTTTCTGGAAATCAGGGGTAGTCCTATAATCTGGTCCCAGGTTCATATGAATTTCTCTATGCTGCTTATCCAGCTGCTTTGACTTGCCAAAGACTGCACAATACTAAAAGTTTCATACAAAGCTCTTTGCTCTCTACCCCACCCAAGAAGATTAATTCCCTCAGGGGTGTGATCAGAATTGAAATCACTGGAAAATTATTGTAGCTCTAATTGATGATAAAGAAATCCTGATCTGGCCTCAGGATCTAGCGGGCTCAGATATTTTGTAAAAATGATCTTTTGACAGAACAAATACCATCTATAGGCTTTAAATTTAATGAAGAAATTTATTTCTCATGGAGGAAAAGGATGTTCTAACTTGTCATCATGAGATTTTAGTGTATTTTTCTTTCTTTTTCTAGTTGCGTAGCTAGATTTGGCCTAACAATTTCACCACCTAGTGACCTTTATAACATTTGGGTTGATGAGATAGATGATTATTGATAGATAGATAGATGATAGATAATGAAGTTAACATAATTTTTAAAAGCTTGATATCTGTAACTTAAACTAATGGTGTTAATTGTACATAGATTTTAAAGCTCTACCAGGGGTGTCCAACCCTTTAACTAATCATAACTTTAACTAATGGTGTTAATTGTCCATAGATTTTTAAAGCTCTACCAAGGGTGTCCAACCCTTTCTTTCTTCCCTGCTACACTTTGAGAGAAGAAGAGTTGTCTTGGGCCACACATTAAATACACAAACCCTGATGATAGCTGATGAGCTAAAAAAAAAAAAAAAAAAAAGGTCAGTGCATCATTTTTGCAAAATCTGACACCACAGATAAGCAAAACAAGCGTCAAAAAATCTATATGCAGCCCACAGGCCGCAGGCTGGATACCCCTGCCGAGACCAACCAAAATTTCCCCAGTTGATGTGATAGTGTAACAAAATGGTTTTGAAGTAGATTTTCATTACCTGTCCTGTGGCAAATTCTATCTTATTCTCATACACTAGGATGGTCACTTTTAAAAAGTGAAAATAATAACTGTCAATAAGGGTGTGGAGAATTTGGAGCCCTCAAACATTGCTGGTAGGCATGTAAAATGGTGCAGCCACTGTGGAAGAAAGTTTGGTGGTTCTTCAAAACGTTAACCATAGACTTAACATATGATCTAGCAATTCCATTCCTGGGTACGTACCCATAAGAATTGAAAGCAGGTGTTCAAACAAAAGCCTGGACACAAATGTGCATGGCCCACTGTTCACAGTAGGTGACAGGTAGATATAATCCAAAGGTCCATTAATTGATGAGTGGATAAACAAAGTGTATATATCAATATATACAATGGAATACTGCTCAGCCATAACAATAAGTGAAATACTGACACTTGCTACAACGTGGATGGACCTCAAAAACGTGATGCTATAGGAACCAAGCCAGTCGCAGAAGTCCACATGTGCTTTGATTGGTACTAACTATTCCAGAATAGGTAAATCCATATAGACAGAAAAAATATTGTTGTTTGCCAAGGGCTGGGGGAAGGAGAGAAGAAGGAGTGAGTGTTTAATTGGTGCATGGCTTTCTTTGAGTGTAATAAAAATATTTTGGAACTAGATAACGATGTTGGTTGCACAACATTGTAAACGTACTAAATTTCACTGAATTGTCCATTTAAAAATTATTAATTTCATGTTGTGTGGATTTTGCCTCAAAAATATAAAAAAAACTTACGTTATTGGTTTAGCAGGGAAGTTGATGGACTTCTTTAAAAGGCAGTAGATAGTTCCATTCCTGTTGCTTTTATGGAAATGTGTGTTTCAGCAGTGAGGTTTCCATTTTGCATTTCTGTGCTGAATTGAGTTTAGGGAGCTGAAGATACAGAAAGACTTGTTTGGGGTTAAGGTATAGATTTTTAAAAAGCAGTCTTAGCTCTTTGACAGTCCAATGTCAAACTAAAAGCTTCTTTAAAGGTCATCTAGGTCAACTTAATCCCTTGTTAGAACTCTCTTGGTGGTCATAGATATGGCCATGGAAAATCAACGGGTCTACATGAAACAATAACTTTTTTCTCTTTAATTTGTCATATGTTATTGTCTAGTAACAATATCCTGTTTCTTTCTTTTTTTTTTTTTTTTGAGACAGAGCCTCAAGCTGTCACCCTGGATACAGTGCTGTGGCATCACAACTCACAGCAACCTCCAATTCCTGGGCTCAAGCGAGTCTCCTGCCTCCACCTCCCAAGTAGCTGGGACTACAGGCGCCCGCCACAATGCCTGGCCATTTTTTGGTTGCAGCTGTCATTGTTGTTTGGCAGGCCCCGGGCTGGATTCCAACCCACCAGCTTAGGTGTACGTGGCTGGCGCCCTAGCCCATTGAGCCACGGGCGCTGAGCCCAATATCCTGTTTCTATTCCTCAAACATGCATGTTATTTCATTTCTTGATCCCTTTGCATCCTCTGTACTTTTTGCTTGGAATGCCCTTACAGTTGGCTACTTAGCCATCTTCTCCTCCTCTTTCAGGACCTAAGTTGAAGCATCACATCCCCAAAGCAGACTAGTTTCTCCTTCCTCTATTTCCCCTGGTACCTTATGCATACTTCCCTTAGTGCACTCAAAACACTCTGTTACAATTATGGGCTTGCACTCCCCTTTCCCCACTGGACTGTGAGTTCCTTAAGAGTAGGATCCATATCCATTTGGCTCTTGGCTATGTTTCTTGTGCCTAGAGCAGTGCAGAGCCTATGAGAAGAACTCAGAACAGTTTGTCGAGACTCAATTGTAAGAGACCGTATAATACTGGTTTTCTTGGAGGCAGGAAAATAATGAAAAGACCCTTGGAAACCTGGGGATATCTGAGGGTGATTTCGGTTGCCATAGAATTTTTGAGAATTTTAGCCACAAGGAATCCTGTCTTAAAGCCTCAATCATTTATCTCCTCCCAAGATACAATGTCTCTGCTGTTTTTTTCCCAGCTTCTCCATTCGAAAAAGGTTCCTGATTATTTGTGCTGGCAAAAGTATTTCCTGTAGATGCTCTTAATGTAAAATACAGCATTCTGAGATCATGAGATCTACACTGAAGAACCTTTTTTTCTACTTGTATCTGCTGCCATGGCTCAATTGTTCTGAAGACTTGGACACTTTTTTGTGACCTGATTTTCTCCAAAAAAGACAACTCCCTCATCCCTAGAGCCCTTGAAAGTCTCTAGAAGCTTTAGCAAGGCAGATGAGTCCGCCAACTTCAGCACTCTGCCAGTTTCCATCCTGTACATGTTTTTAACCCTCAGGGTAGAGTGAATGCCTGGAGATATTCTTTCATAACATTTGTTTGGCAAGAAAAATAGAAAAAAATGATAGCAGCCAAGGGTCACAGTTTCTACATTCTGCAAGAATATCTTTCAGCATATTCTGCTTTTGCTTTTGCAGAGCAAAAAGCTCATAGCTTTGTGACAACTCCCCATATTATCTTTTATTTTTTTTTTTTTTTTTTTTTTTTTTGCTGTTTTGTTCCTGGGATAGGACAATCACAGCTATAATTCTAGATATCCCACATTCTTTGAATTTTTTTCACTTGAAAGTGTTAAGTTATATTCCCCTTCTGTTCCCCTTTTTCTATGCATCCTTCTACCTAATGTTCAGTTTGAACTTCTAAAGGAGGAACTCTTAATTTGAGGGACCACTGACCCTTAATGGTACCCACACACGTGCTTCTGGAGATACACAAATGCCCTGAGATTGTGAGCTGAGCAAAATTTTGCACATTTGTGTATGTGCGCATTTTTTCACTAAGGAATAAGATCCATAAATTTCACCAGTTCTCCAGGTAATACAAATGTATATTCACAACTCTCGCCATACCTAAACCTAAACAGGTATGTGTAAGGGAGCTCTCCCAAGAATAAAATAAGGGTCTCTGACTCAAAAAGAAGTTCCTCTCAAGAGAAGGTCTCCCTTTAAGGAATTTTCACGAAATGAGACTAGAACTTTCTGGATTGTTAAAACCGGTTTTACGATTGAACTCTCACACCTTGAGATTGAGTCTCCTTATTCAAGCTGTTGGAACTTACAGACCACTAGCTAAGCTGTTGGAAGTCACATAAAAATCACCAGTTGTAGCTCCTAAAGGAGAAACAGCAAAGGAACTGTTGCTGGACTTATAAATCTTTTTCAAATATTTGAGGTCCAGTTGTTATTTGTAGGTTGCTGGAGAAAATGTTCCAGCATATTAATATCTGTGAATTTATATGTGTAAACTTGTGTACATTTCTTTATCAATCTGCATTTATTCAGCACTCTAAGATGATTTACACCCGCCCAAGCCCTGAAAACCCTGAGGACAAAGTGTTACACATACTCCCAATTATTTATGCATAAAAATATGAGGTTTGGCCATTGGACCCACTGACATAGCTAAACATTTTTGGCCTCCTCACAAGGTAAAGAGTGGAGATGTGGCGGTTTGTGGACTTACATTCCATAGTCTGTACTGGTCTGTGGGGGAAGTGAAGAGTGGGGAGAAAAAGAGCTCCTTCAACTTCTCAGGGTTGACTGAGAACTCAACTCTCAGAAACGGTTTCATCCAATGATGTACAATACTGGAATTGGAACATTTTCCACTTTTGTCAACTTGGAGTTCTCATTTTTGCCTAAATTCATCCCCTTTCCCAAGACCATTCCATACATATATATATGCTTGGTTTGGCTTAAGGGGGTGGGGGAGGTTACCTATGCAGTGCTAGTATTTTCACAGATTTTTTTTTTTTATTTTTTAGGGTCTTAGAATTTTTTTTTTATTAAATCATAACTGTACATTTATGGGGTATAGTGTGCTGATTTGATACACAATGTGGGATGCTTACATCAAACTGATTAACCATCACCTCACTTACTTATTGGTTGTGGTCAGACATTTATACTCTATTCTTAATAGATTTGAAATGTACCATTGAATTGTGCACAATAGGTGAGGTCCCACCAAATACCCTCCCTCTGGCTCTCCCCCTTATATCTATAATCACTACTTCCCTTTCTGCCTCCCTTCATTTTATTCCTTGTCTAGCATTACTTAAACCAGGGGCTGAAATTACACTGTGGATCCCCCGTGTGTCTAGCACAATGCTCAGCATATCACAGATACTCAGTATCTACTGATTATTTCAATTTTTATTTCTGATGTTTGTAACTCCTAGAGATGTGGTGGTTGGATTTTCACTTAAAGGCATAAGGCCAAGTTTTAAATGACTTACCACAAAAAATAAATGAGGTGATGGTTATGTTAATCAGTTTGATTTAAGCATTCCATATTGTATATCAAACCATCACATTGTACCCAATAAATGTATGCATTTATGATTTTTATTAAAAATTAATAAAAAATAAAATCTACATATAAAAAAAAGGGCTGAGTACATTGGATATTTTTTCTTCCATTCTTGAGATGCTTTGCTAAGAAGAATGTGTTCCAGCTCCATCCATGTAAGCACGAAAGATGTAAAGTCTCCATCTTTCTTTAAGGCTGCATAACATTCCATGGTGTACATATACCAAAGTTTATTAATCCATTCGTGGGT
>CAUYRH010141618.1:0-15450 GCA_963574655.1 Perodicticus potto | reverse complement strand
CGAGAAAAGAACAAGTGATCCCATCTCAGTGTGGGCAAGGGACTTGAATAGAAACTTTTCTGAAGAAGACAGGCACACAGCCTAGAGATACATGAAAAAATTCTCATCATCCTTAATCATCAGAGAAATGCAAATCAAAACCACTTTGAGATATCATCTAACTCCAGTAAGATTAGCCCACATCACAAAATCCCCAAACCATCAATGTTGGCATGGATGTGGAAAAAAGGGAACACTTCTACACTGCTGGTGGGAATGCAAACTAATATGTTCCTTTTGGAAAGATGTTTGGAGATCACTTAAGGATCTAAAAATAGACTTGCCATTTGATCCTGCAATTCATCTTCTAGATATATATCCAGAAGACCAAAAATCACATTATAACAAAGATATTTGCACCAGAATGTTTATTGCAGCCCAATTCGTAATTGCTAAATCATGGAAGAAGCCCAAGAGCCCATTGACCCATGAATGGATTAATAAATTGCGGTATATTTACAGCATGGAATATTATGCAGCCTTAAAGAAAGATGGAGACTTTACCTCTTTCATGTTTACATGGATGGAGCTGGAACATATTCTTCTTAGCAAAGTATCTCAAGAATGTAAGAAAAATTATCCAATGTACTCAGCCCTACTATGAATCCAATTTATAAGCACCCACACTTCCATATGAAAGCTATAACCCAACTACAGCCTAAGAAGAAGGGAAAAGAGGAGGGGAGGAAAGGGGAGAAGGCAGTATGGGTGGAGAGAGGGTAATTTGTGGGATCATACCTATGGTGCATTTTACAAGGGTACATGTTAAATCTACTAAGTGTAGAATATAAATGTCTTAACACAGTAACTAAGAAAATGTGGTGAAGGCTATGTTAACCAGTTTGATGAAAGTATTTCAAATTGTATATAAAACCATCACATTGTACAACATAATTGCATTAATGTACACAGCCATGATTTAGTTAAAAAAAAAAAAAAGATTTATATTACCTCTTAACTTCCCTGGAGAAGCATAAAGGCCACTGAAGTCTTTGCTAATGGAGTTCCAGCTTTGTCATTTATGCCCTTTTTGTCCATTGGCATTGGAGGCATAGACTGGGAGTTGCGGGGGGGTGCACTGAGTTTTTTTTTGTTATTTCGTATGACTGTAAAACCACATACGTGTGCCAGATAGCTGCACAGTGCATTAAAACTTAATGGCTGGGGTGACAACAGCTCAGTTTGGAGCCACCACTGACTTGAAACTCTTATATCTGTCAAAGATGTAGGGTAATGAATATCAGATGAATATGCCTGAATTAATAAACTTCCAAAGCATAGAAAACTAACAATAATCAACCTATTATTGATGGTGAAAAGACTGGACAGTAATTGATGGCCTGGAGTGACAGTGTAGTTCTCTGTGGGTCCACCCCTCCATCGGCCCCAGAACCCACTGTGTCTATAAGGAGGCAGGCTTGTGTCATGGTGCCTCTGTGACTGGGAATAGTGCCTTCAAGATGCTTTTGGATCTGTTCCAGACTGCATGTATTAAGCATGTTATGTGCTAAGAGTTTTACTTATATTACCCTCTCTTTGTGTTTCCTAAACTTTCTGCTATAGAACATTTCAAACAGGCAGAAGTGTACAGAATGTAATAACCTCTCCGTGCCAATCACCCAGCTTCAATAATTGTCAACTCACAGCCAGCTTCTTTTGTATTTAACTTACCTCCAAATTATTTTGAAGCAAATCCCAGATATCATATCATTATTTGTGAATTTTCAAGAATGTATTTCTAAAAGGTAAAGAACCTTTTATTATAATTTTTTAAAATTCACAACCTTGTTAGGTGCTTCAGTTAGATAGTATATCTCCATTTTATAGATGAAGATGGGGAGATACAGGAGGTTAAACTACTTGCCCCAGGTCCCCCGACTTTTAAGTGACAGAGTCAGGATTGAAACCCTAGTTGCCTAACTCCAGAGCCCACCATGTTAACCACCAAGTTAACCACTAAGCTATTTGGTTGCCTCTAGACTCCTCTGCTGTAGCTAATCCTTACCCTATAGAATTGAATCCTATGACTAGAGGAGCAAACTCCCAAGGATGTGACTCTTGGTTTCTGTGAATTCATCCACCTGACTCAAGCTGCAAATTGAGTCTATTTAGGAACACAGTGACAGAACGGCTGTGTAAGGCCTGGAGTTGTCATCTCCAAGAATGGAAGGACCAGCCTGAAAGATGAATGGCTTCTTTGTGGCAGCAAACTGATAAAGCAGTCAGACCATTATGATGATAGTGTTTGAAATGCTGGAGAAATCCACAATGGAAAGAGCTTAACAGAAAATACGACTGTCCATGGCTGCCAAAGGAACTAAAAGGTTTCTTTTAAAAAGAATTTTCCTTTGGTTTTCTCTCTTGGCAGAAGGAATCAGTCTTCCCACTGAGCCTTTTCAGTTTGTTTCTGCACAACTAATTGTATTTGTCTCCAGAATCACATGCCTGCCTCCTCTCCCTTGCCTTTTCTTCAGTCTCTTGCCTGCTGTGTGCTGTCACAATTGTGCTTCCCACCTGGGAGCCAGTTGACTGACAATACCAAGTAGATGTGTTAGGAGGCCAACTTTGCTTCCCCAGAGATCTGACCTGGCCGCAGTGACAACAGTCTCCCTTTGGGGAGAGAGAGGGATTAGACATGCTGGTTATGGAAGAATCTGTGTCTTTTGCCTTAGATGTGCCCATTTGATCTGTCATAGTGTTATGAACACAGAAGAAGGCAAGTAAATACTATTAAGTGATCAAGAGAGCTTTGCTAGTTCAAGACATTTATTCTCCATTCTTTTCTGATCAAAACAAGCATCACATTGACTTTTCTGCTTAATACTTTACTTTCTCATTGGGATCACTGACATTTGCTTGATTCTTTTTTTTATTATTATTATTATCATTGGCTTGATTCTTAAACCTCAGTCTCTTTTCTGTGCCCCTTACTAGCCTAGTACCATCACAGAAGCCATAAACTGGAGAGCTACCCACCCCCTTTTTACCCATCTCACCTACAGAGCACTAAAAGGTGGTACTTGCCAGGGTACAGTTTAAGAAGAGCCTAGAAATTCCACCTTTGGCCCTCTGTGGGACATGATTACCTGATTATCATTGGTAGAAGTATTGCAAGGTGGTGCCCTTTTCAGGGAAAATGCATTTTCTTTAAAAATTTATTGTTGCAAATATTTTGAAATAATTTTTCATTATTGACATAACTTGTGCCTTTTTAAAAAGTCTAGTGGGAAAAACAGTGGCCCATGAGTCACTTAGCTTTCTGTAGCAGAGTCGGCTCAGGGATGGCAAACACATGGCTCTGTGCCAGGGCTCCCATCTGAGCCCCACCTCCCTCCACAGCCTGTGGCAGACATTGTAAACTGATCACAGCCCTTCTCTCTGAGCTCCCATCCAGCCCTGGATGCCTTAGTACATTACTCCAGGACTCGCTACCAAGCAGTAGGGAGTGGCTTGAAGGATAAAACCTATTTGCCATTTGCTAAGTATGTAAAATTCCAGGAGCCTTTTAGCCTGTGGTTGGGTTAGGCCCCTAAGAGCTAGAGAGCAGTTCTCTTTCACAGAGAGTCATTCAGATCAAAGGGAGGGGAAATGTTCCTACCCAAGGATGCCCAGCCTCTCTGGAAAACAGATGACAAGGGGAAATGCTTTAAACACAGATGGCACGTGGAAGGGTTGGAGGTTACAGCTCTGCCTTTTCAACTCATCATAGGTCCTTCTAGTGGGTTTGTAGATTGGTTGGTTAGTTGGTAATACTAAATAAAGTTGTTCTTTTTATGGAAGAAATGAAATACTAATAGAATGCTCAAGGGTAATAAAAGGAAATCAAAACCCAGAGCCTGTCCTTAAGGAGTTCCCGATCTGGTATAGCAGTTGTATTGAGCTGAATTTGGATTCAGTGTGGCTTAATGAGATATGAAAGCAAGAAACTTAGTGCCTAGTTATAATTAACTCATTCTCAGCTGGCTAATAATTCTCCCTACTTTTGGAGAAACGTGGAGGATATGAAGATAATGCCTGAGAAGCATCGAGACTTCTTTCACAGATGTTTTAGGTATTTACAACCATTTTACAAATAGTGTATTTGGAGGCAGGAATGGTTTATCCAGAAGTCATTACCAGCTGGTGGGCTGTGGAGACCGCAGAGGAGGCCAGGTCAGGCTGCCTTCTGGGTGGTTGAGATCAGGCTGTGTGTGGTTTCCTTCTGTTGTTTAATCAACAGTGCATTCTTTTGCTAGGAAAATCCACATAAGGTTCATTTTGGATGCTCTGATTTAACACAAGGACAAACAAATACTTTTCCATTTCAGATATTGGGAGGGGGAAGAGGGAGAGAAGGATAAAACCTCATATAGGTCAGAAAGAGTATTTGATTGGCCAAATAGTTTAAAAGTATTTTGCAAAAATCAGGTAAGACTTAGTGCTCTCCTGCGTTTATTGTATACTTTTATCCAGTAATGCTTATCCAAAAATCATACTTCATCTGAAATCGCTTCTGGCTTCCAATTATTCTTTGATTTTCTGCATCTTTTGGATGTCATATAAAAAGAGGCCTTAAAAAAATCATCATTTTCTTGTTATTTGGGAATGTGTAAGTAATTGAATTCTCTAGAGGGATGAATGGCATGTGAGGCTGAAATAGCAAGTTGGGGAATGAATGTAACTTTTCAGTAGATACTACAATCCTTTGTTAAAGGGAGTGCTGGGGTGATGGAAATGAAACTAAGTGCTGACCTTGAATTTTCTGGTAACATTGAGTGCTTGTCTCTTCCTAGCCCATGTAATCTGTGAACTTGCCCACATAGCTTCTTGCTGATGCCATATCCTTTGTTTTCCAAAGGTACCTTTGGGGACTTAAAACACATCGTTTGGCTTTGAAGAGTATCTTATTTGAATGTTAACTTGATGGTGAACTTATATAATATCAGCTTTGAGACACTGAATAAGCTTAAAACTCAAAAGTGACCCTGTAATCACCTTGTCTTAATGTTTGCAATTGCATTCTTTTTTTTCAACTTGAATTCAGAAACCTCAAGTTGTTTTCAGTTTACAGATGGCACTATCGGTGCCAGAAAAATTGTGGTTTATTTAAGTATATGATTCAATTTAATTTGATGGGAATAAGGTTTGGGCTGTCTGCCTTCCAGCTCACTTTTGCCTCCAAGATCAATATAACCTCAAAGGAAGGAAGGTTGTCATTTTTTAAATGGTGTTTATGATAGATGGACCTTGTTGATATGACTGTATCTACTGCAGTATAGCTTTGATTAATCTGTCTTCAATTAAACTAACTTATATATTCCACTTTGGAGAAAAAAAATCAAAACAATAGGAAAATCAACTGTTACTAGGACTTTGGTTGAAGAACGACTTCCCAGTAAGGTCCTAGACTTCTCAATAGGCATAGTCCAGTCTTGACTTTTGGCGTCTCTCTGAGCCAAGCTGCATAATCAAAAGAACTGGAGGACCTGGACCAAGTTATATTCACTTTTGCATTTAGGATAGTGGACTAATACCTTGTAGAACTATTTCCAATAAATGAGGTTGAAACAGAAATCATTTCCTGAATGTTATAAAAGTTTAAGGCACAGGCTCTGGAGCCAGACTCTCTGGGTGCAGGTTCTGGCTCTCCCAATTCCTGTCTGAGTGACTTTGGGCACTTATCTGTACAATAGCTGAAAATTAGTGGATTCTGTTTTATAGAGTTGTGAGGAATAAATGAGTTGATACATGAAGAGGACTTGGAACCTTGCCTGAGTGTGGAGTAAGTGCACAATATATGTGAGTCATTATAGTAATTGTCATTGACGACTGGGTAAAGAGGAGTACAGGGTGAAGAAGGAACAGTATGTCTCTGGTTTCTGGCTTGAGCACCTGGGTGCAGCCAATTACTGAGACAGGAACAAGAAGCACAGGACAGAAGTAGGTTCAGTGGGGGAAGCTTAATTCTTTTCTGCTAGTATTTGAGGTGTTTTTGTTACAGCTAAGCAGAGCTATACCCCATTCCAGATAGTAACCAAGTTTCCCGTGTATTACACATTCTCTCTTTGGTTTTTCTACAGATTTCTTGTGAGCTCCCAAATAAACTATACTCCGTGTGTTTCAGAACATCCATCTGAATTATAATGACCATAATAATGGCATATATTGGATCCTCAGCAAATATTTGTTAAAGGGGTAATTGCTTTCTGAAAGGTCCTCAGTTGCTTGTACAGAGGTAATATATAAACATAAAGATAAACCTAGGGCCAGATGATATTTTTGAAATAGAAACAAGGGAAGGAAAGGCAGATTTACTTTCAATATGTCTGTCTTTTACCCATTTGTTCATTCATGGATACAATGAATATTTACTGAGCACCTACTATGTGACAAATACCACTCTGGATACAGGGGGTGTAACAGTGCACAAAATATACAAAGATCCTTCTGCTAATGGGGCTTATATTTGGGGCCAGCACCAAGTTGAAGAAGAAAAGACAATAAACATAATAAATAAAAATAATAGATTAACCCATACCCATTACGATGGTCACTATCAAAAATACAGAAATAAAAGGTGTTGGTAAGAATGTAGAAAAACTTGAACCCCTGTGCATTATTGGTGAGAATTTCACACTCTTGGTGTGAAAAATAGTACAGCAGTTTCTCAAAAGCTTAAAAAAGGGAATTACCACGTGATCCAGCAATCCCACTTCTGAGTATATAGTAAAAACAAAAAATGAAAGCAGGATCTTGAAGATATGTTTATACACCCATGTTCATAGCAGCATTATTCATTACTCGTAATGGCCAAAAGGTGCAACCCAAGTGTTCATTGATGGGTAATGGATAAGCAAAATTTGGTATGTACATCTAATGGAATATTATTTAGCCCTAAAAAGGAAGGAAATTCTGACACGTGCTCTAACGTGGATCAACCTTGAAGACATTATACTAATGAAATAAACCAATCACGAAAGGGCAAATACTGTAAGAATCCACAAGGCGCTTAGAGAAGTGCTCTCTGCCCGGAATTTGTAAGAAACAGTAAGTGGAATGGTGGCTGCTGGAGGGAGGGGAATGGGCAGTTGTCTAATGGCCACCAAATTTTTATTTTGCAAGATGGAAAGAATTCTAGACATTGGTTGCACAGCAATGGAAATATACTTCACAGTTCCTAACTGTATATTTTAAATGGTTAAGATGGTAAATATTTTTTTTTTCAAATTCTTTGGTCTTTATTTTCTACCAGATTTCTTTGTTCTCCCCTATAAGCAAAGATTTATGTTATCATTTAGGTTTGATGAGCAATGGTTTTTTGTTTGCTTGTTTGTTTGTTTCTATTTATTTTTATTAAATTGTAGCTGTGTACATTAATGCAATCATGGGGTACAATGTGCTGGTTTTATAAACAATTTGAAATATTTTCATTGAACTTGTTAACATAGCCTTCATGGCATTTTCTTAGTTTGAGATGGTAAATTTTATGTGTATATTACTAAAATTGTTTAAAAGCATGAAAAAGAAAAAATACATATTAACTCACAAAGTGGTAAGTACTATAGAGAACAAAGAAAAAGTAGGGTAGAGTAGGGGGCTGGGAGGCTATGCAGGGCACAAATACAATATTAAGTCCATAGGTGGTTGGGAATCCTCCTTAAAAAAGGTGAGATTTGAGGGGTGGCACCTGTGGCTCAAGAAGTAGAGTGCTGACCCCATATACTGGAGGTGGTGGGTTCAAACCTGGCCCTGGCCAAAAACTGCAAAAAAAGTGAGATTTGAGCAAGGAAGGGAAGGAGTTGTGTGTCTCCTGGCTGCTATTACAATCTATCTAAACCTTCGGGGCCCACACATGGTGTGGCAGTGCCCATGCAGTGGCCCTGTGGTGTGTATCTGTAAAGTGCACCTTGGTGGACAGCTAACGTAGAAACTATGGATGTGGACATTTCAACTCCCCTGGAAAAACAATTCACTTGCACAGATTATAATCAGATGTCATCTGAGACTCTTGGTTATGTTACAGTGAAGATAGTTGTTCTTATATGTGGCCTTTTCTAAAAAGTCAGACTATAATCTAGATGCAAATACCAGGAGTTTGATTTTTCAATTACTCCTAAGTTGGCATGTTGTCATTTAGCCTGAGAAATCTTGGTGCCTTGGGAGCCTAGAAAACATTCGTATCTGATAGGAATTTTTGTGGCATTATGATATATGCAGAGGGTACCAAAAAGGTATATACATTTTTAAAAAAGAGAAAACTGTATTAAAATTGTAATACTCGACATCTACTAATAGATGAATACAAGTCACATTTGAACACCTCTTGTAATTTCAGAAGTCAAATGTGACTTGAGTATTACAATTTTAATACAGTTTTTCCTTTCTTAAAAATGTGTATATATTTTGGGGGGCACCCTGCGTGGGTGTGGGTATGTGTACAGGTTTTTGTCCACAGTTCCTGGCTCATGTGTCCCATAGTCCTTGTTGTACTGTTGGGGCACTTTCAGGATCAGGAGCAAATCTAGGGAGATAGACTCTCTCTCACTCTGACCCTCGCCTATCCTCTTTTCACCTGCCCATGGCAGGGCTGTGATCTGGTTGTGGGTGGAGAGACCTTCATTCCAGACAAGGTATTGCCCCATTCCTTGGAGGAAGGAGTGGCTCACAGGAGGCCAGGAAGAATCTGAACAGACAGGCCTTACTAGGTTTAGACCACCTGCCTTGTGTACAATTATATTTCTGTATGGTTGCCAGCCATGCCTGAGTAACAAAGCCTCCATAAATACCGAAAAGGACGGAGTTGGGAGAGCTTCCAGATGGCTGAACAGGGGGAGGTTCCTTGGAGGTTGGTGCACCCAGGGAGGGCGTGGAAGGATGTGGCTCTGCCCTCCTTCCCTCATATCTTGCCCTATGCATCACTTTCTCTGTATCCTTTCTAATCTTTCTAATTTCCTTTACAATAACCAGTAAACGGGTTTCCCTGAGTTCTATATCAAACCCAAAGAGGGGGACATGGGAATGCCCACATGAGGCCAGGTGGTCAGAAGTTCTAGAGACCTGATCTTGTGACTGGCATCTGGAATGGGGGCTGGTTTGGGAACTGAGCCCTCACCTTGTGACATCTGCCACTGTCTGCAGCATCAGAATTAAATTAGACGATACCGAGCTGGTGTCTGCTGCCTCGTCAGTCGGGGGGAGAACCCCCATATTTGGTCACAGAAGTCTTCTGTGTTGATGATTGTCCTGGTGTGAGAACGGAGAGGAAACAGTTTGAGGAGTTTTTCCACGAAGTTTTAAATTCCTTTGTACAACAAGGATTTTCAAGGCTTCAGCTGAACTTCTTATCAACCTAGGGAGGGTAACTCAAAAGTATTTATTTCAGCTAGTCTTTATCTGATGGATTCTATGGGATTGAATATTGAACTGCTTATAAAAATCTTATGACCCCCATGTTTTATTATCCATTGATGAGGCTAGTATAAACAGGTATCAACTTACTATCACTTAAGCCAATACTTTGTACTTACAAAAAAACTGACGGAGGTTTGTGACATTGGATTCCTGAACTGAGTTTTTCCACGTGTAATTTTTTAAGCTCACTTTTCCAGGTCTAATAAAAAAGAAGTGTAATGAGCATGACACTCTACTTTGCAATCAGGAAGGCGTCTCCTCCAGCCTCCCTCTCCCGCTGAGCTTTGGGAGAAGATTAACATCTATGTCTGGACAGGTCCCCTGGCTGAGGATTCTGAAGCTGTACTAGCAATTAGCAGTCATTCAGAACAGACGTGCTCTCTGTGACTCTCATTCCAGTCTAAAGTTGTAGACTAATTGCTGAGGTCACAGGGACTAGATAGAGGAGGGGGGACCTGATCCCCTCTGTAAAGCCTTTCTCCCTTGATGGCCACAAGCATTGGTTGACTGAAAAAGCACAGCACCAATCTCAAAAATTGCCCCTCACTCAAATTTTTGGTAACGTTCTTATTTATGCAAGGTTTGATTTCTTTTAGTTTTGAACAAGATTCTTGCGAATTTATTTACATAAATGTAGTGTCTTGGGTGCATTAACAAATAGAAAAGAGGAAAAGTATTTTCCTTTGTGCACAGGCCATAAGCCTCAGCCGGTTGTTGGGGTCAGGGTATCCCAACATTTGGCGTTGACAATACAGACAGGCTTTTCTTTACCCTCATGCCGAAATGAGAACACAGGGAGTGTAGCCACCATTGGGTGTATCATTAGATGGTGATACAATTACGTAGCAAAAATAGGAAGGTTTAATGGCTCAGCAGACATCTATTGAGGCTACGCTCAGGAGAAACATCTGTGTTAGCCTCAAAGTGGAGAGGAGAGGGAATGCCATGCAGCCTAGCACTTGCCAGTAAGAAATTTATGGCCTGCTCAGGACATAGGAAAAGTACCCAGATAACTACAGGATGCAGTTGTGTCTGATGGGATCATTTGAATGATACAAACTGAAGGTTCAGAGGAACAGATGGAAGAA
Source organism: Perodicticus potto (assembly GCA_963574655.1). Classification (NCBI taxonomy): domain Eukaryota; kingdom Metazoa; phylum Chordata; class Mammalia; order Primates; family Lorisidae; genus Perodicticus; species Perodicticus potto. Next base: position 4,933 of record CAUYRH010141618.1, on the reverse strand, counting down.
GAAGCTATTGCTTTGATTGTGTGAATTGGATGGCATGGGGAACTGGCATGCGAGAGGTGCTTTCAGGGATGGGTAAAATTTTCTGAGGCAGAAATAGGGAGGACGTCAGTCCAGCTAAGGAGAACAGCCTGGGCAAAGACCTGAAGAGGCATCCCTTTCTCATCATAGATGTATCCAAGAAGACAGGGCAAGACTACGCGATGAAAAACAACCACTGTGGCCATCCACAGCAGGATTGTGCTGTGTTCACACAGTGGAAAATATTTAGCAGAGAAATCAATCAACTAGAGAATCCTGTAGCAATTAGCGCGGAAAAAGTACATTCAGTGAAAGAAAGAACGCTGAAGAATATTAGGACCAAAAGTTATTAATGTTAAAAACATCTACACCAATATAAATTGTTCATGGATGTATAATTTCATGTGTTTTAGTACACCATTATATGTAGACATACAACTTTATAATTTCATAATGTGTTCATATGAAAACAATTAGCAGGAATGGAAGCCACCCAATACAGTATGTAGAGTCTGCTGCTGGGAGCAGAGGGTACGGATGAGCAGATACGGAAAGTAGGTGTCAGCCATGTCTGTTTTATAGATTGGACAGGTAGATAATGATGGACACTCTCATATCTACATACATGTATGTGCACATATACATCTGTATTTTATGACATGTTAAGGTATGTACACAAACATGTCCACTCTTCTGTACACTTAAGATATTTCATAATGTAAAAACGAAGGGGAAAGTCACAGTGTGTGTTGAGGAACAGCACATGGTATAGATCCCAGTGTTTTTCAAACTTCAACATGACCCTTGATAAGAAATCTATTTTATTTTGGAAGCCAGGAAACAAGGGTATATGAGGTATATACCTTTACATGTTTTGTTCTATTTACTATGTTTTTGTTCTGCAGTTGAGTGGTGATGCCTGCCTTCAGATGCAGTTTAGGGCCGGGCCATGGAAGGCCTTGCCTGTCCAGCTCAGGAACATGAGCTTTAGTTGTCAGGGAGGAGAGGGACACTGGTAGCTTTGGGGCACATTATTGTCTGAACTGAATGCTAGCCAAATCAAATAAGATGGAACAGGGCCAAAGATCGGAAGATCAAGATCAGTTAACCATCCGAGGAGCTGGGACAGGATGTGGGTCTATAGGGGAAGTGAAAAGAAGGTTTTGAATAGGCTGTCATGTTTCCTTTTAAATAAGGACCTGATGTCTGGGGCTTGAGAGAAGGTAGGGGGAAAGGAGACAAGTTTCACTTCTGATTCCAAGGCTTGGTGGCTGGGAGATTGGTCACTCCAATAACAGGTATATGAGGGAAGTTTGCTTTTAAACACACTGTGTTTAAGATGCTGGTGGGGAGGGCATCCAGATGGATATAGTGAAGTCTTGGTTGAGGGTAAAAGACATGAATTCATAATGGTTTCATAATGTGTATGGGTCTCCGTAGGAGTGCACAGTACCTGGTGAGGAAAAAATCGAAACAAGGTATAATCAGGGCATGGCTAGGCAGGCAGCCCAGGCAAAGGCATGGGGGGATGGAGGGGAGCATTGCTGGGTGGGATGGAGGTGTGAATGGCTGGCCCTGGGTCGGGGTATTGGGGTGGCAGTGGGACTACAAGAGAAGGAGTTTGGGAGGATGAAGTTATGAGAAGCCCAGAGAATGTGTTCAGCAGGTGTGAGGAAATATTACGTGTGAATGTCAGGAGTGTTGTGATCAGGGAGGAGGGATTTCAGACCCGAGATCTTGGAGCTAAAGTAATTCTGAATGATAAATAATCCCAACCTTTGTAGGAGCCAAAGGCTAGGCAGGTGGGTAGTGGTGATATAATGGAAATGAGATAAAAGCTGTGGCTGTGAGATAGTTCACAGTTACTGACCTGAACTGAGTAGATTGGCTTTTCCAATGAAGCTTCTCCATAGAACTACTAATGATTTGAACTATATCTGCTACTGATTATGAATTACTATTTTAAATTTTGGAAAAGGCCACACTGGAAGGTGCAGTGAGGTCTTCACAGTACCCTTAGGAAAGCCCTCGGGGGAGAGGAGGCTGTGAATAGTGCTCCTGGGTCATTACTGCGAGCTCTGTCCTGCTCCCGTGAGCTCAGAGGGAGACAGGCACTTTCTCTTCCTCTAAGTCTTCCTTTTCATTCATGCTTGATTGACTTTCTTCTGCTCTGACACCATCAGTTGTGTGGACTCCTGGGACACAGGAGTCAGATGCAGTGGGGTCTGCCCATGCATTAAGGCTGATTTGGTTTAGGGCTCTAAATAGGTCACTTAAATTCTCTGTTCCTCAGTTCTTTTCACAGTCACGTAACACAAACTAAAAAAAAATTTTAAGTGTCTTGAAGAACTTCCTTGTGCAACTCAATTAATTTCACAGTTTAATGTAAAGGAAGATGCATGCACAGCCAGCTACAGCACTATGCTAAGAGGATGCTACAGAATGAACATATGTGCCCCCCCAATTCACATGTTGCAATCCTAACCACCCATGTGAGGATATTAAGAGGTGGGAATTTGGGGAGCTTACTAAGGATTACGTGGGTCTGTAGGGAAGTGGTGATTCATTTATAGATGAATGGGATTAGTGCCCTTATAAAAGAAATCGAAGAGCTCCCTGTGCCTTCTGCCATGTGAGGACACAGAGAGAAGATAACCAGGTATGAACCAGAAGCTGCCCCTCACCAGACATCAGGTCTTCTGGTGCCTTCATCTTGGACTGCCCCAGCCTACAAAACTATGAGAAGTAGATTTCTGTTGTTTGTAAGCAACCTAGTCTGTGGTATTTTGTTTTAGCACTCTGAATGGACCACGATAGAGGCTTTGACAGGACATGATTAATTCTGCTGGAGGCTGCTGCTGAACTTCACAGAAGGGGTTTTATCTGAGCCTGCATTTGAGAGAGAAGTGGGTTTTGCCAGGCACAGCGGGGTACGGTAACATTGGCAATGTCAAGTGTGCGGCTTCCTTAGGGAACCAGGACAGTCTGTTCCGCCTTCTTCTATGCAACAGGAATAAAAAACCAGTTCTCCTAACTCTGTTCCAATGTTCTTTTACACTCTTTTTTTCTGCTTGGCTTCTCTATTTCCTAAATCTTTGTTTAGGCATTCTTGGGCACAAAAGTGCAAATGGTAGGAGGTGATAAATCGAAAATCCAGTTAGCAGTTTATTGTTATAGGTGCTTACCAGGTAGATGAACCACATACAGATAAACAACAGCCAACTCAAACATTGTTTCCTTTTGAAAAATACCCCACATTTTCATTATCTTAGATCTCTCTGGTCTTACCTTAAGAAGCAGTCAAAGGATAGTCCTATTTCACCTGGTCTTCGAATGATTATCTGTTGACGCATTCTGGGGCACCTTTGCCCTGATTGCTGATGGGAGAAATAAAAGGATAGGTAAGTCAGTTTTCCTGTCTCAAGGGGTTGCAACCCAGTAGACAGGAGAAACAAGACGGTCTGCACACACAGTGGAGAAATAACGTGAGAGTCTAGGGGTTGTACTTACCAAAACAAGTGGGGAAAGAAATCAAGATAGCCTGGTGAAGGCTTTGTGGTGATTTGGAATTGAATTAAGGCCTTGGGGATATTTAAGGAGAAACTGAGAATGAAGTGCCTTGCTTGACTCATTGTAGTACACTCTGGTGTCTTGGGACCACCAGAAGAGCGTGCTTTGCTACAGAAGGGTTAGTGTTTACTTGTTAGGGAGTTCAGAATTCTTTATGTGGTGCTCCAGACCTTGGCTTAATTTGTTATTAAATTCTTCTACTAAGGCAGTGTTTTTCAACCTTTTTTTTTTTTTTTAATCTCACAGCACACTTGAACCTAGAGTTAAACTTCCAGGGCACACTTAAATTATGTTGATCAGAAAGAAAAGAGTAAAAAAAAAAAAAAAAGAAAAAGAAAATACTCACTGTGCTTTGAACTTCTTTTTTTTTTTCTTTTTAAATCAGAATCTCACTATTGTCACCCGGTAGAGTGCCGTGGTGTCAAAGCTCATAGCAACCTCCAACTCTTTTCTCTTGCCTCAGCCTCCCCACTGGCTGGGACTACAGGTGCCTGCCACAACACCCAGCTATGTTTTTGTGGCAGTTGTCATTGCTGTTTAGCTGGCCCGGGCTGGGTTCGAACCCACCAGTCTCAGTGTATGTGGCTGGCGCCATAACCACTGTGCTACGGGCGCCAAGCCTGTGCTTTGAACTTTTTTCAAAAATAATTTAATGAATGATCTTATAAAATTTTTTGCAACACACCTAAGACCCTCTTATGGCACACCAGTATGCCATGGTACACTGGTTGAAAATCACTGTAGTAAGGGAAGGACAGTTTGCAAGATTGATTTCCTGCCAGTAGAAATGGACAGCTCTCTTCAACGTCCCCCTCGGCTGATCCAGGTCCCGGCAGGTTTACCAGTCGGTGATGAAGCTTCCTGCTGATGAAGGCTAGATCAGGTCAGGAGACTGCATGACTGAAGTCACACCAAACCACACCTACTAATACTGCTCGTGTGGAAAAGCCCAGGAAGACTCCTGTCTCTATGCTTTGATAATGGGAGTTTCAGACCACAGAGTTTGCCTTTACCCAAACGAGAAGTCTGGTAAGAAAATGATCCTCATACCTGTTGTCCTGTTGATCAGCCTTCACCGCTCAGTGTCTCCTTCTAAATTGTTCCCAGCTCCCTTGACTTGTCCACGTGACAGATGATACTGTTTTGTTTTTTTTTGTTTTTTTGTTTTTTTTTTTTTAGCTTTGTGTACTGATACTTTTATTTTTTTTATTTTTTTTAAATAATTTTATTAAATCATAATTGTGTACATTGGTGCAATCATAGGGCAGAATGTGCTTCATATACAATCAGAAACATTTTGATCGTACTGTGAGAGATAGCCCTCATAGCATTTTCTTAATCACTA
>CAUYRH010141615.1:0-13924 GCA_963574655.1 Perodicticus potto | reverse complement strand
GTTGGATTTCCATTTCTCTGATGATTAAAGATGATGAGCATTTTTTCATGTGTTTGTTCCTGGCCCAAATCATTTAAAACACAATACCTGTCTCTCAGCTTAATTTACAAGTCAACTTGTCTCCCCGCATCTATTCATCCTCCTTAGCAACCACTTGCTACACCTACAATTTGACCTCTTTCCCCTCCCTTCTAAAAGACATCTATCTTGGGGGTGTATACATTGGATACTTTTTCTTCCATTCTAGAGATACTTTGCTAAGGAGAACATGTTCCAGCTCCATCCATGTAAATAAGAAAGAGGAAAAGTCACCATTCTTCTTTAAGGCTGCATAATATTCCAAGGCTACCACCCAATTATTGCACAAGAAGACGGGGGAAAGGGGAGAGGAAGGGAAGGGGAGGGAGAGGGTAGGGGGGAGAGAGGATAAAGGGTGAGATCAAACTTGTGGTGCATATTTGAAGGGTCTGGAGAAAACTTCCAAATATGGATCAAAAATGTTTTCACATAGTAAATGAGAAAATCTAATGAATGTTATGTCAATCAGGTTGATAAAAATATCTCAGATTGTATGTGAAACCTGCACACTGTACCCCATGATTGAATTATTGTACACAGCTATGATTCAATGAAAAAAAAAAAAAAGAAGATAGAGTCCCTATGGGGTCAGAGTAAAAGCTAGCCTGGAATGTAGAAAAATATTTTTGTTTATTTTAACCTATCTCACTTTTTTTTTTCCTGATTGTGGCATCTGTGACAGCACCACAGGTATAATAACATAAGGGCTTCTAGGGTGCATAGACAAACCTAATAGATTCAGTTCCTTTCTGGAAGTTCAGAAAACATTGGTTCTTTATTCCATTTTTTTTTTTTTCAGTTGATTTCCAAAGGATCAGGAAAACTATTTTCCTGTTAGGAGGCCATTTTTACTACATTACATGTGATATTATAACATATTGTATATTCTCTGAAGAAATTAAGTTCACAATCTCCTTTCAAGTTCAGATATTGTTGGTTAGAATGAACTGACTTGCTGAGGCATTCTAGACTCTATAAACAAAGGCACAAACTAGACTAATCCTCTCACTCAATTTATAATGTAATTGCCAAGAATCACTGAAATAGAAAACAAATCTTGAATTCAAGGTAGGAGAATTAAAAACTTGGTTCCTGCCTTCTTTCTTCTAATCCATCGCTTTTCCCATTTACCCAATCCCAGCCTTCCCACCAGAGGCAGACAGCTGGTCACTGCTCATTGCATACTAAGAAAAGCAATGCTGGCATCTTGTCCCTTTGGGAAATTTCTGCTGCTCAGAGTCAAAACCTATGTTTAGGGTTCAGCCTTGTTTAGTTCATTAGACATTCTCAGACAGAATCACAGGAGAGTGTTAATGCTTTTCTCTGAAAAGAAAATTGGCTTATGATGAGGGCGAAAGGAAAACAAGCAGGGTAAATTGTTTTATCAGGCTGACCTATGACATGGATGTGGACTTAATAAATATTTCTTCTGATAGCAATGGTTTACCAGTCTGGTGGGGTATGACAGTTTAATCTTTAAATATCCTTACTACACTCGATAATACCTTTATATTATTTCCCAATTAGAAAGATATTTTTAGGTTAAAATGCAAAATTGTACACACCATATGTCTACGTCCATAGTATATATTGCCTATATATATACACATACATATTTTGCTTTACCTGCAATATTTCATGAAAATCAGGAATTTGTGTTGTTCTTTCCCATCTGCCTTTTCTCTTATACATTGCCAGGCATTTCCTTTCAAAGATTTCTTTTCTCTCTTTCCTGGTTATTTAGCAAGCTTTTCTCGCAGTGAGTGGTAGAAGTAACAACATTTCTTTAAAGCAGAAAATATTCTAATTTGACTTAAGTTTTAAAAATCTGCCCTGGCCTTGGCCAACATAAATGATTATTCCCACATTACACATGATTTCTCTAGAAGCCAGGTAACTAGACAGTTTCTGAGGATAAGAGCTTATTTTATTCCCTTTTCTAAACTTAAAGACTAGAATAACCACTACTAAGATTGGAGCTGTATCATGTTGATCAGCTTCCCTGATTTTACCTAGAGAATTCTGACTTACTTGAGATTATCGTTGCTTGACTAAGGGTAAAAATTCTATTTCAAATACCAGATACCTAACTCATGTAATATGTATAATTTCACCCTCACAAGGACCATATGAATAAAATAGCATTAGCATACCAACTTTATACAGGGGAAACAGAGACTTGGAAAGTTAAAGTTCTTGGCTCAACATCTCATAGCTTTTGGGAAACAAAATTAGGACTTACACGTTAGCTATTGACTCTCAGGGGCATTTTAGTTTCTCTAAGAAACATGTGAATTATTTCTCTCTAGCCTATAATCTTATCAGTTGTTCAATCAGTACTTTTCAGAACCCCTGCTTTGGGCCAGCATTATACTGGGTGTGTAAATGAAAGATGAGGGTAAGATCTTGACCATCTCATACTGGGGCAAGTGGGAAATAATTTTTCAAGCTGATAATTCAGAATGCCTGGGGAAATACTAAAAACATTAATGAAAGCACAATGGGAAGAGAAGTGGAGACCAGTTTAAGACTGAGGTATCTATTAATATCTAACTATTTGTGTATTTCTATAACACAAGATTAGACTATAATATTGTTTGTAACTCCTTCCAGTGTGTGATAGTATTGCTTTCCCAATAGTCCTGGTATAGTTTTAATATGCAATAAAGAACCTAATAAAAGACTCAAATATTATTTCTAGTAACAAGGTAAGTAAATAGCAGAGGAGAAGGAGTTTCCTTGGCACAACAGAGACACAAGATTTGTGTGCAGTTATCGAACAAATAACTAAAATAATAACTAAAATTCAGGCTATTCTCATTCCTATTTGCTGTTCTAATTCAGTGGTTCTCAACCTCCTAATGCTGAGACCCTTTAATACAGTTCCTCATGTTGTAGTGACCCCAACCATAAAATGATTTTCATTGCTACTTCATAACTGTAATTTTGCTACTGTTATGAATCATAATGCAAATATCTGATATGCAGGAGACCCCCAAATGGGTCATGAACCACAGGTTGAGAACCACTGTTCTAACTGCTAAAAAGTAACATTTTCCAGACAATAAAGTTAAAGTTAAACTGAACTTGGGATTAATTCTATATGAATCGTCCCTATTCCCTCCTTTTTTTTTTTTTTTTTTTTTTTTTTGCAAAAAGACGATTGCATCATCCACAGACTTCTTGCCTTGGCAGGTGACCCAACAACTCCTCAGGAGCCCCATGTCAGAGAACATCTGCGGCCCAGCTGCAGGTTTGAAGACAGCTGGTAGAGGCCTGGGGATCACTGTGCTCTGCTCCACAGAGGTAGATGCCAGAGTGACTGAGTTGGGGGGCTTCAATATGCAGGGAACTTTGCTGCTTTTTCTCATCCAACTTGGCAGTTATATTTTTATGACTTTTCTCTTCCCCACCTTTCTGTAGCAACATCAAGAAAATGAGACCACCTTCACCGTACTTCTGCCTGTACCAGTGCATGCTGTATAAAGTTTTTGATGAACTGCAGTTTATGGTGAGATCCTCTCCCTCTTGGATAACCAAGGACTGAGGACTCTGCTCCACTTCTTGGCAACTGACCCCTGTTCAAGAAGATAATGTAAAGAAAACGCAGGTTTTTTGAGATCTTCATGGTCTTAGAGGGATGCTGTTTCTCTTATTCTTACTATATTTCCCAAGCAACAGCATCAGTACATCAACAAAAAAAACAAATTTCCATTTTTGTGACACATATCTGGCTCTTAAAAGGGCCTTCTCAAGGTGGAAGATGACCCAGTTCCACCTTCAGGATGTTGTTATCATCTCATAATCCTCCCAGACTAACCACATACTCACAGGCTAATTGTAATCCTAGTATTCCTGTTAGTATTTTCAGAGAAGTCTCCATTCCTTGGCTCTTCAGAAAATGTAGCCAAATCAGGTTTCCTGAATGGGCTTCCCCAGAAGATGTTACTTTGCCAATCGGTGCAAGAGACTACACCAACCAGAAACCGTATCTGGATTCCTATTTGTTCAGCACTGTATGATCCTAACTTAAATACTTTATAAACACTGCCACCCTTTGGCCAGACTGAGAAATGTTGACTAATGGGTGACTTTTCTGGAGTTAAGTTGTATATGAGTTACATCTATTTATTGCAAGAAAGTTATGGCTGCATACATTAATGCACACAGCTATGATTTAATAAAGAAATAAAAAATAAAAAAACTCTATAAAAGCATTACTACAAATTGATTTATTACAATTAAATACATATGACTCATTCGTACGTAAATGTAAATAAATTAATCATAAATATCTGAAAGATAATTTGGAAGATTTTAAGACTTGTCTTTACATAATAATACTTACATTGGTTTTTGAAGTGATAAAGCTAAGATTCAGGATGAAAATTAATGAGTTAGGAATACAGTTAAGAAGTTAAAGTTTAGAGCCTGTTTAAATATTTTTTGCTGACTATTTTACCTTAAAGCAATCTTTATTCTTCTAAACACAGAGCATTTATTAATTGTAGTTCATTTGGCACTATATTGTAAACTTTGTGATATCTCTGTGCTAGTGCCTCAGAGTATAACCATTATTTTGTTATTTGGATTTTTAGATTTATTACACATCTAGAGCTTTCTAACTGGCATCTCTATAGAGGCTGAATTCGTGCACTGTATTTCCTTTTGTAATTTCAAAATATTAGGGGTGTACAAATGTTTTTGTTACATGTATCCCTTTTGTAATGCTTGAGTTGTGCACTGTATTTCTTACTGTATTCTAATAAATGCAGTGAAGGTAAAAAATAAATAAAAAAAGAAAGTTATCATGTATTATGAGATATAAAACATATCCTGTTACCTACCCTTGAATGATTAAAAACATTTCCTCTTCATAATTAAGAGAAAGTGAAAAGTTCTACTCTCTATAATACAGAGCAATTTTTCTTCAATATTTGGCTCTGTCTGCTTTTGATTTCAGCCTTTAAAAAAATTACCTTTGTTGGCTCGGCGCCTGTAGCTCAAGCAGGTAGGGCACCTCCCACATACACCGGAGCTAGCAGGTTCGAATCCAGCCCTGGCCTGAAGCAACAATGATAACTACAACCAAAAAATAGCCAGGTGTTGTGGCGGGTGCCTGTAGTCCCAGCTACTTGGGAGGCTGAAGCAAAAGAATTGGTGAAGCCTAAGAGTTTGAGGTTGCTGTGAGCTGTGACTCAATGGGACTCTATCCAGAGTGACAGCTTAAGACTCTGTCTCAAAAAAAAAGGTAAAAAAAATTACCTTTGTGGAAGTACAATTAATATGTAATAAATTGCAGGTATTTAAAAGGCATAATTGATAATTTTTGAATGGACATACACGTGTGAAATTATCATCACGATCAAGGTAAGGAACATCTCCACCATTCCCCAAAGTTCTTTTTAGCCCTACCCTTGGGCCCCTTTTTGTTCTATATTTCAATATAGATTAAAAAACAAAATTAATATCCACATCTGTTTTGTGTTCTCTTCCAAAAATTCTCTGTACCCCAAGAGTGTGTGCTACTGCTGAGCAACAAAGGAAATTTCAAATTTTTCGAAAGAGCAAATGAATCAATTTCTGAAATTCACTTCTATTTTAAAGAGGTCAGAAGGACTAATATTATGTCATATTCAAAGCCCTGGTACTTCCCTGAGACAACCAAAAGTTGTCTTTTATGATGACACCTAGACAGAAAGCAACATTTGATTAAAAGAAAGGGTCCTGGAAAATTCTCATTTCCGGTCTTCTTCATTGAAGAATTGCAGTTGTGAATCTTGGCCTCCTTGCAAGCTTCTCAGTGCTTTCTCCAGGATCTCTTTGGGAAGTATTCAGCTTTTCTTCTTCAATCTCTTTATTCCTTTAATGCGTTCCTCCTTGATTTCCTCACCATTTTATCTTTGTTTCTTTCTGCTTTTCTCCTATATTTTCTCCTTCCTCTATTGAGCTTCTGCTCATCCCTGTGCAGTGGTCTCTTCAGAAGGTGGCTGCTGTTCCCTTCCCCCCACTGGGAGATATTGTGCAGGTGCAGCCCCATTTGACCCAATGTGGGTCTCACAGCGCAGTAGTACACAGCAGTGTCGTCTACGGTGATGTGGGACAGGATCAAGGTGCTGGACTTTCTGTCAGCAGAGATGACCAGAGAGGCCATTCTATTGGTCACATTGCCCTTTAGACCATGAATCACGTACTCTAGACCCCTGAGGGAAATCTGTCGATACCAATGTATATAGTCACTTCCACTAACTGTGGAGTGGTTACAAGGCAAGTACACAGGCTCCTCTTCAGTGCTCTCCATTGAATTTTGCTGAGTGATCTTAGCATCACCCATAACACCTGAGGGATAAGAAACAACAGATTAACTCTGGATTGTCACAGTTGGGTACATCTGAAGGTCAGGTTTACAAAGACTCCCAGAACTCTCCCCCACACCCTACACCATCCTTAAGTATTTTTGTGTGTGTTGCATAAGACAAGAGGAATATTACTATATTTATTCCTGAGCCATCTGGAGCCACAAGGCCAAATATAAATAGCTCACTTTCCTTGACCCTTGATTTCAAGGAACTTCAAAACTCCTTACAGCCTGAGAGCTTTGAGAGTTGGGAGATCCCCTGTGAGTATGGATATGTCCAGGTTTTCCCACTGATGCTCAAACTCCTCCCCCGCCAAAAGAAACAAATAGGAGGTGGCACCTGTGGCTCAAAAGAGTAGGTCACCAGCCCCCAAACCCCAAAAAACAAAAAACAAAAAAACAAATAGGCACAAATTCTTTCCAGCAATTATTAAGTCAAAGTGGAGATAGCAGATACCTCTCCTATGTCTTTGCCACAATAGCATCCTCTAACACTTACCCGAAGTTAGGAGTACAGTAATTACTGTCAGCAACCTCATAGTTCAAAAGCACACTGAGGTTCCAGGCCTCACAGCTGAGTGTGTGTCTGATCCTAGGTTGGGGGAGGTCTCAAGGTCTCAAGCAGCAAAACACAGCCACCCACACATCCTCCTACCAGCTAGTTTTCATTCTGATTGCTCCTCAGCCAAGCATCAGCTAAAGACAGCAGCCTCTTGGTTAGGTCTTCCCTGACCCCAAGGCTTAAACATACATTTAAAAAGAGGATAAGGTACAATTATTATTTTTCAATTAAAATAAAACTTTAAAAGAGAGGTAAGAATGTTTTCCCACTGTTTGGCCCTAATTCAGAAGATTTCACAGAGGTAAGTCTAAAGATTCAAACTCAAGTAGGCCATGTCTACACGAGTAAAAACCCTTCACAATGAGAATATCCGTCTCTCATTTGTGGTAAAAACAAAGTACACCACTAGTTGGGAGTTTAATGCTCTGTTGAGTTGGTAGGAAATGCCTTTTATTTTGAGAAGTCCCACATAAGCCTTGTGTTATAAGGAGAAAAAGAGAATTGTTATTCATATCTCTAGAGCAAGCAAGTCTTAGAAGCAGTAATACATAATTTAATTTCAAAAGTTAGAAACTATTTCTGATAAAAAAAAATCGTCATTAAGCTAAGTTAAAAATCCAGTGACACCATAGAAGAAAATATTCACAACATATAGATATCAAAAACTAATTTCATAGTTGCATGATATTGCTGTGGTCAGCACGATGACAGGAGAAGATAATTTTAGAATTCAGGCTAGAGGCTAATCTCTTGGTATTTAGGACTCCCACACTGGTCCCTGGAATGGTGTCCTCAGTGTCTTCTAGAGGGACAATGCTAGGTTTGCTCTGGTTTGGAGCCAATGAATTGAGTGGTATCTAGTTGTACCCCATGTGAGCCCCTTTTTAACGTGTATTTTCTCATCTCCATGCTGGTGCTTAGCAGTGGCACACCTTGAGGACAATGAATAGAGAAAAATAGATGGGTGAAGAAGTTTTGGAGGCGAATGAGATGATGCCATTTGATAAGAGAGGTAGAAGGACAAAAGACTTTCTCTAGCTATTCTCAAAAATGGTTATTAAAGAAATGGAGGCTGGTGCAGTGGCTCAGGCCTGCAATCCCATATTTTGGGAGGAGGAGGCAGGAGGATTGCTTAAGGCCTAACCATGTCTACAAAACGTAAAAGAAATTAGCTGGGCATGATGGCATGTGCCTGTCATCCTAGCTACTCAGAAGGCTAAGTAAGGCAGGAGGATCCCTTCAGGCCAGGAGTTCAAGGTTACAATAAACTATGATTGGGCCACTGCCTTCTAGCCTGGGCAACATAGAAAAGACCTTGTCTCTGGAATAAATAAATACATAGAAATGGGAAGGAATAAAATTAAAATTATTCATCCTTTTCTGCTAAATAAATAAATTTGTCAGTCTAGCAAATGGCAACAACTATTTTACCATTTAAAAGTGAACTATGTATTAATCACCTCTTTCCTTTGTTTCCATGTGGGATCATCTCTGCTCTGTTTAGCCATATCTTTGAAGACGTGCATGCCCTCAAGAAGATACTGAAGATAATGTAAAGTACTAGGTGACAAAAGGAATGAGCACACATTTTTTTTGGTACATCTTGTGATGGTCTCTCTCTCACCCTAGAAGGAGCTTGGATTTGCAGGTGTACCAACCTCCTCCTGTGACTCCTTAGAACTGGGAACCAAGTGCCAGTTAGCTATCTTTTGAGTTTGTGTTTCAGGTCTAAACACATTTTAGATGTGCTACCTTCCTCTCATGCCAAGGCTCAGTAAAGAGCTTCTTACTACAACTGGGCGAAGTTTTGCAATGTTTTCAACGGTTCTTGTTCCTTTCTGGCTATCCTGACCTCTCTTCATCAGGGATGATACAAAAGTCACAAGTAACGAAAGATAAAATGGGTAAATCTGATGTCATCAAAATTAAAACTTTTGTGCTTCAAAAGCCATCCGCTCTCAGGCCCAGAACACTTATCCGAAGTTAGGAATGCAGTAATTCTTGGCACCAACCTCATAGTTCAAGAGCACACTGAGGTTCCAGGCACCTCATAAAAGAGGAATCATAACGTATTTGTCTTTTTTTATTGCCTTATCACTTAGCATAATCTCTTCGAGGTTCATATATGTGGTTGAGCGATGTGTCATCATTTCCTTCCTTTTAAAGGACGTATGGTTTTTCGTTTTATATATACTGTACACACACACACACACACACACATCACATCTTATTTAATTTTGCTTACTGAGATTTAGTAGATCATCTAGAATATATGCTACTCCATTTGTCATATACCCTTAGTACAATTCCAAGAGTTTGGTTAAAGAATAACTTTCTTTAGGTATGGCTGTTTTGCTGGGGAGCAGGTGCGTGTAGCTCCCCACATTGCCATTCTGGAACCAGAATTTGTTTGTTTGTTTCTTACGGAGGAGAGAAATTCTTATGGAATTTTGTTCACTCTCTTCTATTTTTCAAATTGCTTTCAAAAGTTCTTCACTTTATTTTTTAATTTCATATTAATATGGGGGTACATACGATTAGGTTACAAGGTTTGCTTTTGTAGGGTTAAAGTCCGAGTTGTACTTGTAGTTCAGCTTCATCAGGAAGTGTGTCATATACCAGCACAATGTACTAACTCATAGGGCAGGAATTTATCCACGCCTTCCCACCCATGTGAATTTAATTGAGTTTTTCTCTCCTGTGAGCATGTAGTTGTTAATCTACTGGTTCTAATTTAGTACTGAGCACATGTGATGCTTGTTTTTCCATTCTTATAATACTTCACTTAGAAGAATGTTCTCCATATCCGTCCAGGTTGTTAGAAAAGATGTAAAGTCTCCATCTTTTTCATGGCTGAATAGTATTCCATTGTACACGTCTTCCATATCTATTAATCCATTCATGTGTTGAAGGACACCTGGGTTGTTTCCACATCTTTGCAATTGTGAATTATGCTGCTCGTAAGTATTCACGTGCAAATGTTCTTATGGTAAAATGTCTTTTTCTTTTGGGTAGATACCTGGTAATGGGATTGCAGGATCAAATGAAAGTTCTAATTTTATTCTTTGAGGACTCTCCATACTTCTTTCCACATAGGCTATATTAGTTTGTAGTGCTACCGACAGTGCATGGGTATTCCCTTCTCTATGTACCCATGATCACATCTGTTGCTTTGGGACCTTGTGATGTGGGTCATTCTCACAGGGGTTAGGTGATACCTTAAAAGTAGCTTTGATATGCATTTCTCTGATAATTAGGGACAATGAGCATTTTCCCATGTGTTTATTGGCCATTTGTCTGTCCTCATGAGAGAAGTTTCTGTTCATGTCTCTTGCCAGTTTTTAATGGGATTGTTTGATCTTTTCTTACTGATTCCTTAAGTTCTTTGTAGATTATGGTTATTAGCCCCTTGTCAGAGTCATAGCATGCAAATATCTTCTCCCATTCTATAGGTTGTCTCTTTGCTTTATTTATTGTCTCCTTAGCTGTGCAGAAGCTTTTCAACTTGATTAGGTCCTATTTATTTTTTTATTTTTATTTTTATTTTTACATATACATGTGTTTATTAGTTTTCCACTTTTTGCCTTCACAGAATTTAAAAGGCTTAAAATTTAATAACAATAACAATGTTTAAGATAAGGACTAGAAACAAAAAACACATAAAGAATGAACGAAGCCAAATGCATTCAGAAAATAAAAAAGACGATTATTTATTTATTTATTTTTGCTGCTGCTGCAATTGCCAGTGGGGTCTTCTTCATAAATTCTTTCCTGAGAGAAGACAAACAAAACAGAGGACTTCTTCTACCTCATATTAAACTTATGAAATTGAAAGAGTCTGGCATAAGTGAACAGATAGAGAACTAGACCCAGATCCTGTCAGCTGAATGTGCTCCATTTGTCTCTCATAGCTACTCTCCACCTATCTCCTCCCTACCCTCTGCCCCAGGAGACTGATCTGGATGAACTAACTCAATAAAGCTACTTTGCCCACTGATCTAGTGGGTCACCTCTGCCGTGAGGTGCTCTCTGCAGAAGTCTGAAGAAGGTAACAGAGTGAGATCAGGGAGTTTATTCCCTGGTTCCCACCGTGTTTTGTTTGTCTTCACTTAGAATATTTTGAATATTCTTGACTTTTTAAAACTACATATTTTAGAATCAGCTTGTGCATTTATACAATAAGCACCCACAGTTAATACTGATGAAGATTTCATTGAATTTATCTATCAAATGTGAGAGAATTGATGTCTTTGCATTATATATCTTCTAATTCATGAATATCATATATTCTCATATTTATTTAGGTCTTCAATTCCTTATGCTAGTTTTATGTGGAAGTCTTCTGTGCTTCCATGTATTTTTTAAAACTTATTCCTGTTTTATATTTTTATGCTATTTTAAGGGTTTTTAAAAAGTTAATTAAAAAATTTCCAATGCTTGAATATAAAATGTAATTTTTAGTATTAGATTGATAAGTTCATTTAGTAATATGTTTATAGATTATTTTGGGTTGTATATTTCTATTGCATCTTTCTATGTTATTTCTATTTGAAATGGTAAGATCTATGACTACTGTTATTTATATTCCTTCATTTCTAATTATTAAAACTTTTCTTTTCTTCTTTTTTAAAATACCAGTTAGGACCTTTAGGATACTATTTAATAGAAATAGTGTTTTTTTGGCTTCCTTGAAAGAAAGCATTTAACTTTATTCTTAAGTTTTATGTTTGGTTTATTGTAGTATATGTCTTTCAACAGAATGAGAAAGTTTTTCTTCTATTCTTAGTTTTCTAGGAATTTATTTCTTTATTACATATTAAATACTTTTGTGTAACTGCTGAGGTGATTATATAATGGTTTTATTGATGAGGAGTATTACTTTAATTGATTTAAAATGCTAAATAAACATTATATAAAACCTGGCTTAGTTGTGATATACTATCCTTTTTCATAAACTGATAATTCTTTCTGCTAATATTTTGTTTAGAATTTTTGAATTTATGTTCATTGAGTAAGGGTGCCTTATATTTTAGTATCAAAGTCATGCTGGCCTTATAAAATATTGGGGGGAATGTTTCCTCTTTTCCCCGCCTATATTTAGATAAGTGTAGTATATCAGTCATGTTATGATAGCCTTCTTGCTATAATAATTAACTCCAAAATCTCAATGGATTATAGAAACAGTTGAAAAACTCATTTTATGATTTGAAATAAATCATTTTCTGATTTATTTTAATCCAAGATACAGACATAATGCCTGGAAATCTCTAGGAAGAATGTGTTTTATACTCAAATATAGCAACATTTTTAATATTTAGTTCACATTGTAAGGTGTCTCTGTGCCTGCATCTTCGCGTCTGTGGCTCATGCGTTTTTCTCAAGCCCCTCAGCAGCTGTCTGCTTTTACGGGACCCTAAGGTTTTTGCTTATCTTCCACTGTCATTTCTATTTCTGTGGTATCCCGGAGAGCACAGAAGTACTGTGCTGAGTCTGTCAGTTGTAAGGAAGAGACGGTGAGGTTGATGGATTTTTTCTCCCTTTCAAAATTCATAGAGTAGTGACCCTGCTTTTCATTTGGCTTAGAATAATCCTAATGAATAAGGAAAACCATTTCTCCACTTGAAGGCTCTTTGTACCAGGACAAAGTATAAATGCTCCATCTGGGTTCATAAATACAGTCCAAGGTCGCAGCTTCCCCTTCCTACATTGTTATTGTGACCTGAACTTGGGTTACTTTCTCTGCCATGCCAGATCCTGTGAAAAAGCAGAATACAGAGTTGGTGCCCTTAAACATCTCAGATGGGTCGCAACGAATAGATTAATTTATGGTGCAAGGACAAATAAAAGAATTACATGGCATTTCATTTCCACACTTCTCTTTCCTCTTAATGCTCCCACCAGTTACAATTTGCATGGTCCCATTCTTGAGTAAACTGAGGGCCCATTTGTGGGGCCACATGTACGTACTGAAGCCAAAGGAGGCCATGAATGCCCATAGCAGGCCAGGGCGGAGCATGATAGAAATTCTGCTCCTGGTCAAAATTTGTCTTCTTCTCACTCAAACCCAGAGACCAATTCTCTGAATGACAGAGTGCAGAGCTCCTGGGGATGTTGTACATTTCTGCCCCCAAACAGGAAATAAAGTTCACAAGGTTACACTGCTCAGAGACTGAAAATTCTACCCCAGCCCAAACTTTTGTTTGGTCTTGGTGTTTTTCTGTGGCAATACATTTGAAAAAAAGACATTAGATCGGGGTGGTGCCTGTGGCTAAAAGGAGTAGGGTGCTGGCCCCATATATTGGAGGTGGCAGGTTCAAACCTGGCCCCAGCCAAAACCCACAACAACAAAAAAAGACATTAGATCTTGCAAGATACAGGAATGAAGTTTAGCGATCTTTTTTGCAGTTGAATATTTGCTTAATATTATTTTGGTCAGAAACTATACTCTGGATGATTTAAATCCTTTGAAATTGACCAAGGCTTACTTTATGACCTAAAATATAGTCAATTTTTATAAATATTCTGTGTGCACTTGAAAAGAATGTGTATTCTACTGTTTGGGGGTAAAATGTTCTATATGTGTAAATTAGTTAAAGAATATTTGTTTTGGTCACTTTTTCTATCATTACTACTGAGAGATGTGTGTTAATGCCTGCCACTGAGGTTGTATGTTTATTTATTGATCTTTTATTTTTTTTTATTTTTGTAGCCCTAGTTTTCTTTTATACTTTATTTTATTTTATTTTATTTTTATTAAATCATAATTGTGTACATTAGTGCAATCGTGGGGCACAATGTGCTGACTTCATATACAATCTGAAATATTTTCATTGAACTATTTAACATAGCCTTCATGGCCTTTTAATCACTATATGAAGACATTTATATTCTGCATTTAGTAATTTTCACTTGTACCCTTCTAAGAT
>CAUYRH010141613.1:0-21922 GCA_963574655.1 Perodicticus potto | reverse complement strand
TACTAAGATGCACCATAGGTGTGATCCCACCAATTGCCCTCCCTCCACCCATCCTCCCCCCTCCCCTCCCTTTCCCTTTTCCCTGTATTCTTGTGCTATAATTGGGTTTTAGCCTTCATATGAAAGCTATAAATTAGCTCTAACGGGTGTGTATTTCTAACCCCCACTTCAAGAAGCTCTCACAACATTTGGACACCTGTTTTTTTCATTTGTTCCCTCAAATGGCAGACTGCGTTAGGAAGGGACACTGACAAATTAGAGGGCATTGAGAGAAGGTACAGAGTGGTCAGAAAACAGTGTCTGATGAGAAATCAATACAAGAACTGGGAACATTTTGCCTAGAAGAGATAGAACTGAGGGATGAGAGGAGACTGATTTCACAAATTTGAAATGGGCAGCCTTCATCTGGGCTGCTATGTAGGGTTGCAGAAATCACACAGAGGAGGGTTTTGAACGGAGGTAGAGAATTCTACTGTAGTACAAAAGGCTTCTGGACAAGGCAAGTGAGATAGTCCTTTCGACTACTAGATGCCACACTTAGACCTAAGTGACCACCAAAAAACTGGAAAGTGTCCCCCTAACCCCTTCCTAAAGACCACCGGCCTAAGCTCAGGGGGTGATGTAGAAAAGCACACTCCAGGCAGGGCAATTTCAAACTTGCTGCCACACAAGACCCATCAGAAACGCTGTGGACAGAAACAACAGAGCAGGAGGCGGCTTGGAAAGTGCTCGGCATTCCAGTCTTGTAGATAGTCCAAAGTATGCCCAAGTGGGGTTGGGGAGAGCAGCAGCTGAACACCGCACTTTGCCTTTCTTAGACCCCTCCTGGCCAGAGTGTCTTTTCCTGACTGTTTTCTGGGGGATGCCTTCAGCTCATATTGAGGGCCATCACAGAAACTGCTCCATGGAGCTCACTGTTGTGACTATTAATTATGGTGATGTTGTCAGGGATGTTTGCTCATTACCTCACACTGTGTTCCTTTTCTGAGGCCCCCCAGGAGAAATTCCTGTCTGATTTTAGTACCGAGAATAGTTGTAATTCTCTTGAGCAATCGGTCTGTTTTTATCTCATGGACACTGGGAATTGTGTAACGGACATAGTCTCCTTTTCATCTCGGCTGCGGGAACACTTAGGGACAAATCTGTGGCCCACCCACAGGAGGTGAATAGGGCATTCCAGGGTGCATTGTGGCCTTCTTCTCATCTCTACTTGGTCTTCTTTCTTGGTCTTTCTTTCTTTTCCTAGCTTTCCCCCTAGTTTCACTGTGCAAAATTGAGAACATACAAGCAAAGATACACAAAAATCACCTATAATCTCACTATCCAGTATAACCACTATGAACAGTGTTATCTTTCTCTGCATACTTTTCAGAGATAAAAATGAGATTATATTGTGTATAAACTATTGATTTTAATTTGCTTTTTCATTTTATAATATGTCATAAACATATACATTTATGTTCTGTATGGATCCAGCAATCTAATACTAATAGCTGATATTTGTATACCCATTTGCTACGTGACTGGCTGTATATTTACATATGCATATATGTGAAAATACAGTCATGTGTACTATATAATATGCATTATAATATATACTACAATATTCATGTATCAATTCATTTCATGCTCACAAGGCTATGAGGTAGACAATATTATCTCCCTTATACAGATGAGGAAACCAAGGCACAGAAAAACCAGGGTCACATAACAGAAACAGAATTCCCACACACATACTCTGGCTCCAAAGCATGTCCTCCTAAGAGCTACACTGTATACCATCAGTATACCATCAGGGTTTCATGGGCCCAGAAGGTTAAACATTTCCTTTATTTTCTCACTTTTAATTTATATTATTTTGCCATATTTTAAGTGCCCTTGTAAGTCACCTGAAATCCATTCTGCCACAAGGCAAGGCATAAATAAACAGCGAAGAGAGTGGTAAATACCATTAGAAGGCAAAATTAATGTGCTACCCCAGGGGAGAAGAAGCCAGGCTATCCTGCAATGAAATGGATTTATATCCTTGGGCTGTGGTGAACTCCCATCCTTGGAAGAGCTGGCTTGGGTGGCTGTCTCTCAGGGAGGCTGGAGAAGGCCTTCATCCAAGGAGACAGAGCTGGGCCAGACAAGCCCTGAGGCCCCTTCTTAGAGTCTCAGGGTTTATGAAAGTGCTAATAAGACAAAATGAGGCACTTAATGGAGCTAATGCAGCAAAGCATCTGCTGGGCCAGAACCAGGACCTGGGGCTTTTCATCTAAATCTCTCATTAGACCACACATCTGAAAGTAACAAACCAACAGAAATTTGGTTTCATACTTTCAGCTCAGTATATTCTTTTCCCAACACTCTTTGTCTAAAGTTTCGAGATGTCTAAAGAATGCTGTCACCATCCTTAGTGTTTTTGTTAAGGAGGCAGAGAATGAGGCAGGGAGAAGGTGGCCCCAAAGATGCCCCATGAGATTATAACTCAGTAGGGTTGTCCACTTGGCAAATGCGATGGAGTGGGCGAAGCCCAGGTTTCTAGTCCCACATTTGAATTTACCAGCAGGGAGATACTAGGCGAGTTTCTTTTTTGCCTCCTCAGACCTCAGTTTTCTCATCTGCAAAATGGGGTTAATACCTTTTTAGCAAATCCATTGTGGAGGTCCCATGAGATGGTATAAGGTATCCTATTCTTAAAAACGTGGGCTAGGAAGTAACAATAATATGTTTCAGGGGATCTGTGGAGGGCCTCGCCGGGCCTCAGCCCCATGAGGCCTGTCTTCCAGGGGCAGTAGTCAGTTACCCGGTGCTGCCCGGCTTCTTAACCTCTTCAGCCTCCTGCCTACCGTAGCTCCCCGGGCGAGAAAGACGTCTTCCCGACAGATAGGCCCATGCACAGTAAAAACCGTGGGGGTGCGGGAGAGCAACCCCTCCTTGCCAGCCCATAGGGCCTTAGAGCAAGAGTGCGGAGCAAGCAGAGGTCACATCCTTCTTCTCTTCCTCACGCCCCCGGCTGCATGCCCACAGGGTGCACGGTGCCACCAGAGCCATCAGGCTGGATTTGAGGAAGGCCCGGACCTCCGCGCAGCAAAGAAAACAAACACAGATGTGTGTGGCTGGGACCAGGAGGGAGAAAAATCGTCCCCTCCCCCAGCCCGCGCGCTACCCGGGGCGCGGGGCTCTCCGGGCAGCTCGGGGCCCGGGCGAGGCTGACAGTCCTCCGCCGGCCCCTCCTCCCCTCACGGGGTGCGCGCCCGGCCCAGCCCCCTCTCCGGGGTTTCCCCGGGCGCTCTTCTCGCTTTCTCTTTGTCTCTGCTGCTCCTTCTCGGGCTCCCCGGTTCCCACCCGCTCGCGCTCTCCCTCTCTCGCGTCCCGGGCCGGTTCCCTTTAACTTTCTTCTTTCCCGGGGTTAAAACTTTGCTCGCGAGCTGCCTGCAGCTCGCCGACGTTATTGGCCCGAGCCCCGCCCGGCGGCCCCGCCCCCCGCCCCCGCGGTTCCCCTCCGCCCCCCACTCCCAGTGCGAGTGGCGGCGGCGGCGGCGGAGCCTTCGGGGGCGTGCATGCGTGTGTGAGAGCGCGCCAGCGAGCGTGAGTGTGTGTGTGCGCCCCGGGCACGGGCAGGGCAGCACTCCGACCGCAGCAGGAGCCGCGGGAGCTGAGCGGCCGCGTCGTCACTGGGGCGAGAGAGGCGGCGGCGGCCGGGCCGGGGCCGGGGCTGGGGCAGCGGCTGCCGCTCCGGGCATGGAGCTGGCAAGCCCGCGCTGAGGCGGGACGCGCCTGCTAGCAGCGAGCGAGAGGCTCTCCGCCGTCCGGCGCGCGGGCTCCCGGCGGGGCCAGGCAAACTTTTCTTTCTCTTTTGCCCTCTCCAGAGGTAAAGTCCCGAGTACGGACTTTACGGCAGGGAAGCGATAGGGAGCGGCTGAGAGGGACCCTAGGCTGCGGGAGGAAGGGGCGCGAACCATGCAGAGTTGGAGGCCCCCGAGCTCTCCAGCACCCGAGACTTGGCGAGGTGGCTGCGGACAGGCAGACGGGCGCGGGCATGGCCCCCGGGCGGCGTGGAGCAGGCTATGAAGCCGAGCGTTCTCCCGTCGCCCCCGCGCGCCGCCCGGCGGGGAGGAAGGGTTGCGGACGGTGCGGGCTTAGAGGCCCTCGATTCGCTTGCCCGCGGGGCTTTGGGGGAACGAGACGGGCACTCGGCCGCCAGTTTGGTGCGGAGGTAGCCGGGCGTTCGCCCGCGTCTCATCTTGCCATCTCGCCGAGGGCTGGAGGGCGCGAGCGGGCTAGCTGAGCGCAGCTCCCTTCTCTCCACAGGCGCCTTCTGCGGCAGGCGGACCGACTCCTCGGCGCGGCGGGGCTGGGGCAAGCTGGACGCGGCATGATGCGCGCAGTGTGGGAGGCGCTGGCAGCGCTGGCGGCAGTGGCGTGCCTGGTGGGCGCGGTGCGCGGCGGGCCGGGGCTGAGCATGTTTGCAGGCCAGGCGGCGCAGCCCGATCCCTGCTCGGACGAGAACGGCCACCCGCGCCGCTGCATCCCGGACTTTGTCAATGCAGCCTTCGGCAAGGACGTGCGCGTGTCCAGCACCTGCGGCCGGCCGCCGGCGCGCTACTGCGTGGTGAGCGAGCGCGGCGAAGAGCGGCTGCGCTCGTGCCATCTCTGCAACGCGTCCGACCCGAAGAAGGCACACCCACCCGCCTTCCTCACCGACCTCAACAACCCGCACAACCTGACGTGCTGGCAGTCGGAGAACTACCTGCAATTCCCACATAACGTCACACTCACACTGTCGCTCGGCAAGAAGTTCGAGGTGACCTACGTGAGCCTGCAGTTCTGCTCGCCGCGGCCAGAGTCCATGGCCATCTACAAGTCCATGGACTACGGGCGCACGTGGGTGCCCTTCCAGTTCTACTCCACGCAGTGCCGCAAGATGTACAACAGGCCACACCGCGCGCCCATCACCAAGCAGAACGAGCAGGAGGCCGTGTGCACCGACTCTCACACCGACATGCGCCCGCTCTCGGGCGGCCTCATCGCCTTCAGCACTCTGGACGGGCGGCCCTCAGCGCACGACTTCGACAACTCGCCAGTGCTGCAGGACTGGGTCACGGCCACTGACATCCGTGTGGCCTTTAGCCGCCTTCATACGTTCGGCGACGAGAACGAGGACGACTCGGAGCTGGCGCGAGACTCGTATTTCTACGCGGTGTCCGACCTGCAGGTGGGCGGCCGCTGCAAGTGCAACGGCCACGCGGCCCGCTGCGTGCGCGACCGCGACGACAGCCTGGTGTGTGACTGCAGGCACAACACGGCCGGCCCGGAATGCGACCGCTGCAAACCCTTCCACTACGACCGGCCCTGGCAACGCGCCACGGCCCGCGAGGCCAACGAGTGCGTGGGTGAGTGGGGTGCGGAGGCAAAGCCGGCGGCAGACCGGGACGCGGGCGGCGACAGCAGCATCCGAGGATCGCCTGCTGCTGGGATGTGGTGGGAACCGTGGGAGGCGCGTTCCGGGGTGCCCAGGACCGGGGAGGGCTGAGAGCGGGTCCACTAGCTTGCGTGGCGCTCGCTGTGAATGCACAGGTTTGCACCCAGTGCTCTCTGCAGAGCCAAGAAGCCGCGGGAGAATATGCTGTTAGGAGGGGGTTTTGCAGAAAATTCGTGGACAGGGTTTCTACTGTAAGCCCTATGCAAACGCATTCATTTTCTTCCCCAGTTTGGACTCTGGGATTCACCTCCGCCCCACCCCCTTTCCTAAGGATGCAGCTGGGCGCGCAGTTGGGGACCCCAGATCAGTTCCCGGGAAGTTCCAGCTTCACAACCCCAATCCCTTGGGAGATGGCAAAGAACTATTTGCTGTTTGGGGCTAGTTTGGTACCCGACGAATGTTGCTTCTGCGCTCTCCATTTGTCTTTTTATGGTTTGAAAAAAAGTTTTTTTTTTTTTCCTCTTTTGAACAGCGTGTTTGTGTTAGCAAAAGAAGAGTGATGTGATTTCAATTAATTACTATGTACAGATTACAAAGGAGAGTTCAGTAATTATTTTAAACTAATTCAATCCTGATCTAAAAAAGTATACCTGTTTTTTTTTGTTAGCTTCAGGGTTTGGTGAAATTAAACAGTTTTGAATTAACTAAGGGCCCAGCTTCTTCTCGCTTTTAAATGGGGTTTCAATTCCTGAAAGAGAAATCTGACAAAACCGTGCACTGGTGAATACGGCTGGGTCAGAAATGAGTCTGAAAAAAACGATACGTTCTACTTTTGAATTGCAGGATTTTGCTGCTGCAGAAACTCTCAGACATCAGTTTCTCCCCCTGGGAGGTGGGGGTAGTAAGACAATACCTTACCTTTTTCAGTATGAGACATAAATTTCCAAGTCCTACATTTACACTGTATTTTAATGAAAATTATTTAGTCCATAAATGTTCCATTTGGTGTGCATCTTTTGTGAGCATGTGGAGTTTTCCTTCCCCTCCCCCCAATCCCAAACAGCCAGTGTGAGTCTCTTCAATTGCCCTCTGAGGCACATTGCAAAGTTTGCTGGTCCCCACAAACACACGTTTTTAGGTCTGGTTCTGATTAATTGTGTCACGTTGTTGTCGAATAGTTTGTGCCTCATGACTGTGGATGCAGACTTTTGAGCAAGAGAATGGAAAACATGTCTTGGAGAGCTGGGTAGGCAAAGAGGCCCAGTCAGGCGTCCTGATCTGCAGACGTCTGTGCCTCCATTTTTACACTCATGTCCCGCTTTTGCAGACCTAATTGTTCATCCCCCTTGTGTAAAGGACCGAACTGGTTTCAAGTCTGAAGACACTTTTCAAGATTTCAGAGAGAGAGAAAGAGAGAGAGAGTCGTTATAGTCCAATTTAGTGGTCTTTGAGAATAAAATTCCTTTGATCTGCTCAATTCCCTCAGAAATGTTGGTTTTTCCCATCTCTTCTCTTCCCCCTCCTTCCTCTTTTCTTTTCTTCCTTTTGTGCGTAAAAACCCTTTATTGACATTTAAAGGGCTTCCCAGGGTTTTGCTATCAGTTTTAGTTTGTATGTGCATATGAAAGATGACTTCGTATTGTCAATAGCAGTGTCTAATTGGACAAATGCAAGTGAATACATTGAGGCTAATAAACCTGATGTTGTGATAAAATTTTGCTAGCCTGAAGATTCGTCTTAGTGTTGCTATTGTTAAGATTCATCACCCATCCCCAGGTCTTCCTGTCACTTTGGATGTGGAGATTTAACTTGCATTTGTTATAACAATTGTCATGCACTTGAAATAATTGCTATGGTTTAGGATTTTGTCTTTTGACCAAAGCGCTAACTATGCACACAAATTGGATTGACCTTTTTTTTTCTTTTTTGGCCAAATTGAGCAATCAACATATTAACTAATGTAATTAGTAAGCGTTTTGTTCAAAAAGTTTAATTAGGCCTAATAAGTACATAATCTACATGACAAATGATCGGCTAACAATATTTTTCTGGTTTTTAGTGAAGTTATTTTAATTCACAGTAGTGAAAGTATCTTTAAATCTTGCAAATTATTCAGTCATCTCATAAAAGCAAAGCCAATTCAACTATGTTAAAGTTATTTATAGTTTCCTTTTTGAATAGATGTTCTGATATCTTGTAGATATAGTGGGAACATCAGATTGAAGTTCCCATAAAGTCTTAATTGAAGTCTTAGTGATTTTTCCATCATTCTGTAAAAGAGAAAGCCAGCAAGGACAATTTAGGAGTGATTTACAAGTAAAGGTCGAGCTTTTTATGAAAAGGCCGTGAAGTGGAGATATGTGAATGAATTAGTATTTGACAGGTGTTCTGAGATACTAAAGGGCACTGTGCTAGGAAAAAGCATTAATAAATCCTTCAGATGCTAACTTTGTACTATCAGGTGCAGATTCCCCCTCCCCCCCACGTAATCCCCTCTTATGAATTTCACACTATTGACATACAAAGTCAGGCTACCTGAGAGTATTTGCAACTAAGGCAAAGTAAAGAAGTATATATTTTTTTTATTCAAAACATCAGTCTTGAGGAAAATGAGGCGATTACTGTGCCATTCTGGCTCTTATAAAATAATGAGACATGATTATAATAGAGTAAAGTAGCATCCTTCCCTAGGTTAATTCCTGCCCTCCCTCTGAAAACCCTAAAATTAAAAATATGTTGATTTTACCATTTGACTGAATGGTCCTTCTGCATAGGGGCCGAGGTACTTATGGATTTCTAAGAAATGCACGTATTCTATAAGCTTTATCTGTATACACCTTTCTTTTTGGTGGTGTTTCAAGATCACATTTTTCTCTACAGAATAAATGGGGAACATTAGTAAAGCCCAATTTTATTTTAAATGCAATTTTGGATTTCTTTTTGGGGGGGATACCTCAAAACAGTATGAAAGACAAGACTACGTATAATGTTACAGCCTCAACAGCTCTCAGTGGAATAACTAAATACTTTCTTCCGCCCATATGTATCAGCAGTGTTCACATGCTTTTGTACACATGTACATTTACATTTATCTTGTAAAGAAGCACCCGTGCTTGGTAGGGGTGTATGTACATTCAAGGGAAAATGCATGAACAGTTTTAAACCACCTGGGTTGCTAGGTCCTTTTTTTCCCCTTACTTGTTTTCAAAAGAGCATCTGAAGACCATATTGTGTTTCATAAATTATTGACATCAGTTTTAATCAGTGTCCCCCTGACGTCGGAGCTGTGTTAGTATTTAGTGCCTGACGAAGCATGCTGTTTAATCTTACTGTGGGGATGTCAGCACAGCCCCTGCTTGGCTTGTGACAGGTCTGGCTTATGAAAACTCGTTTTGCGGCTCACTCTATGGCTTTGCATTGCCCCACTGTAACCCAAAACCCACACAAAAGAAGTCTCTGCAAGATGAGCACTGTGCTGGGCTGGCCTTGACTATGGTCATAGGTAGCTGCAACATAATGCTCATAATTGTTTAAACATGGCTTCGTGGGGGTCGGGGTATATTCAAACTTGGGTGCTTGGGTCCACCCTCCTCCTGGCAAGAGAGGGAGGTTATATTGGGGGAGTGTTACCATGAGGAATCCAGTGCCCCACTAAAGGCCTTTGCAGAATTAGAAAGCCAAAATTATTTGCTGCCTACTCCAGAGCCTGGCACATAACTACAGATGAGTGAATGTTTTTAATAGTCATGGAAATCATTATAATTATTGTCATTATGATTTAACCCTTGAGGGCTTAGTCTTTGCCAAGCACTCCCGTTAACTTAGTCATTTAATCATTGTGACTACGCTAGTAATAAGCACTATTAATTGTCCTTATTTTAGAGATGAGGTAACAGTGGCCTAGAGACGTTAAATGGTTTACTCAAAGCCGCATAGCTGGTACGTAGTGAAGGTGGGACTTGTGCCTGATGCGTGTGCCTGGTTTTATTGCATCCACTGAGCTGCCTCTCCCTGGAATGAATGGGCAAATGGATGGAAGAATGGATGAATGAGTGAGTGAATGAATCCATGGATAGGAGAAAAGCTGGAACAGCCTGTTACTTCTTGCTAGAACTGGAGGTGGTTCTTTAGTTGTGTTGCATTAGATTAGATTAGATGCATACATACTTACGTATGAAGTTGTATAAGAGATTTTCCTTTGTCTTAGCCATCAGGCCTGGTGGGGGAGGTAGGGTGTTATGAGTAGGAGTGAAGGAGGTTTAAATACTTCCCTGTGGGTTCTCAGCACCTACAAGTGTTGCTAATGTCCAAGTCTTTTTCTATTCCAGGGCTTGTGATTTCTCTTAAATATGGTAAAGCAGAGTTGATGATAAAAACTCCTCTTTATTTTATTTTATTAGTATTATTTTTGGAGATAGGGTCTCCCTCTTTCCCCCTGGCTAGAGTACAGTGACATCATCATAGCTTACAGCAGCCTCAAATTCCTGGGCTCAAGAAATCCTCCTGCCTCAGTCTCCCAAGTAGCTGGGACCATAGGTGCACACCACCATGCCGGGCTAATTTTTCTATTTCTGGTAGAGATGGGCTCTCATTCTTGCTCAGGTTGGTCTCAAACTCCCTACCTCAAGCATTCTGCCCACCTTGGCCTCCCAAAGTGCTAGGATTACAGGTGTGAGGTACTGCATCTGGCTTTCAAAATCCCCCTTTGAGAAGGTCTTCTCTTTTTACCCTTGTGCCCTTCATCCTTTTGTTTCATAGGAACACACTGAAAAAAAATCCAGGCAGTGGCTAAAAGTATTATTGATTGAGGAGTTTGATGGGGAGTGGTATGTCCTGGTGGCTGGTGTGGTGCCACTTGGTGCAGTCTGCAGGAGTCAGCAGCACAAGGCTATCATTTTTCTCTACTGGCCCTGGCAGCTGGAGTGAGGGTCTTTGCTGGGGTCCTCATTTGCACCTGTTGGGCAGGAATCTTGAAGCAAGGAGGCTGCTCCACGTTCCACCCAGAGAAGGGAAGCAGGTTTTTCAGGGTAAACCTGGAGTGGGTCTGTGCATTTCTAGGCTCTGCCAAGCTCTCTTTTAGCCCTGCCCAGCATTCCCTGTGACCTCCTCCTCTTGTAGAAAAATGAGATCCTCGGAAAAGTATTTGAGACTTTATGTCCAGAGTAAATATTGGAAAGGCAGTGGGTTGAAATTCAGATGTTCCCTGGAAGGAATCCCCTCATTTTCTGCTCACAGCTGGTATCGATATTTCCTTCTTGAGATGAGTTGTGCTTTTCATTAAGTAAATTTTTTGTCTTGGGATTAAACCAACATTGTATTCGTAATAGACTTTTATGTTTACACTTCAAAAGTCCACTGGGTTGTTATTCGCGTTATCTTGATGGCTTCTTACAGTGTCTGCTATGCACACTGGCTTCACCAAAATAAATGGCTCTCTAGGGAACTGGATTATAAAACAGCCTTATCTGTGGATGCACAAGTATGGATAGTTTATGAGCCAGTATTTTTTTCTTTCTTTCAGAAGTGATAATCATACCTTGGGTTTCTGCAGTGCCTTTCATTATAAGGAGACAGGAGGTCTTGGAAGGCTTTTGAAATGCTCAAGACTCAAGCCTAATACTTGCAGAGTGGCCCACAGGATTTTGCCTGTCGTCTGGAAGCCCTTGCGGTCTCTGCAGCCTCAGAAGGCATGGCACTGGTATGGGTGGCCGGGAAACAGCAGAGTTTACAATGTCAGTCCAAGGTGGCTGTCAGGTTGCATCCTGAAGACAGACCCTACTTAGTGCCAGGCATTGTACTGGGTGTTTTATATGTGCTTTGTTTCAATTAATCAGATTGCCACAAGGAACGGAAGCTTTTCAAAAACAGATGTCTCGCCACCAAAGGGCAGTTTTTACATAAACAGGACTAAGTATGGACAAGTCTGCAGGGCACATCTTGGCTTATTCAGCTACACTGTTGCATATAGAGAGCAGGGGGTATCAGCAGCATTTGTTTTGAAGGCTGATCACATAAAAGCCGTGTCCTATTATAACCTACTCCCAGGGCACAAGGGATGGTTGTTCTGAATAGTGCTGGAAGTAAGTGAGCTGCCTGGGCAGTCTTCAATGCTGTCTGCTTCATGAGCGACATAGTGAGTTTGATATTGCATTCCTGTATTCTTACTCCAAAAATGTATCTCTGTTGTAAACTCAGAAGTAAACTTTATTTTACCTTTAGCAAGTTATGTATTTTAATGTAAATTTCTCCCCATGTCAAAAGGCAGAGACCTATCCCAATTGTTGGTCAATGTCTAGAGATTTTGCACCCTCTTCATTCCCAGGTCCTGGGAGGCCTTGTCTAGATGTATGTTCAGCCCTGACTGCGTTATTTTCTGCCAGTTCTACCCTCCAAAGAAGAGAAGGGACTGTGCTCCTGTGATTGATGAGATACAGAAAGTCTCTTCTCAGAGCATTTTTCTACCAGCACATAAGTTCCTTGGTAGAGCATTTTTCTACCAGTACACCAAGTCCCCAGGCCTCCTTCACCATTGACTTTTGTATCAGAGGAAGCTGCTGGCACTCAGCAAAGGACGATGCCCTCCAAGGGGGCAGGTATACCTGTGGCTCAGGAGTGCCACCAAGGAACGGGAAAGAAAGTGTTCTCTGTCTTTGCCTGTGATCGGCTTTCTGCAGCCATCCCTGAGGCTTCTACTGTTGGAATTAGCATACTAGCTGCAATTAGGTGGAAATAAATTCATTCTGCAGTGCACTTGTGTGTGGAAAGAACACCCAGCAAACCGGTGGTTCTATAAGGGTAGGAGACTTCTAGGATGTTTAAAGAGGCTAAAGTAAATTTGTTGGATGAGAATTTTGGAAGGCAGAAAGTAACACCCCAGTTCACTTCACAGCTCAGCTCATGCCTGGCTGGAAGAAGGTGCTGGGTGTCTGTCTCCTTGCAGGATTCAGGACTAGTCTGTGTGAGGCCTCAGCTTCTTGTGCACATGGTCCTGATTTAGTTCTGGGCCCATCCATGCCCCTTCCTGGATGGTGCTATTGCTAGATTTTCTAGATTTTCCTGGGGTCCTTTTCTGCCTACAGATAAGAAAGATTATTAGTTGTCGTGTCTAATTTTCACACATTCCAGAGACCATCCACTTAAAAGTAGATAATCCCTAGGACCACAGGGACCTTTAAAGGGTTTGCCTTTAAATAACTGAGTCCTAAGTAAGGAAATGAGCTAGATCTCTTTTCATTTCCCGAGGGCCTATATGTTGTGCTACATTCCGTATTTGAAGTCCCAAAGAGATGGCCACTTCTTGTCTGCTTAATTACCACGGTCAGAACTTCCTATTTCATCTCTTGTCTCTTGGGGTGATTGTGATGAGGATCTAGCAAGAGCCCTCTTGCTCCTGCATTTGAAACCAGGGCAGACTGAGCCCAGCAATGTTCTTACAGTATTGGAATCCTTCTCAGTGTAATTCCCTAGGCAGAATTAGCCCATGAGATGAAAACTATTTTGTTAGTTTTGGTCCTAGAAGACCGTCCTCTTCCCCACTGCCCACTTGTAGACAGGGAAATACTTTTTAAGTGGACATTTGTGGAGCATTCACTGTGCAGATGGCTCTTTTGGGTCTACGGGTATAAAGAAATGTGAAGTAGATGCCTTCTCTGCTGTGAAAGAAGAGGCTGTGTGCGTGCAGAGGCCCCATAACTTATGCACTTGTACTAAGCCGTGTACACAGATGGGCACCCGGAGCAAGGAGCTTTGCTGAGCGTCCAGGGCACAGGGAAAGCGCTGATGGTCTCAAGAGGAAGCAGGTTTCAGACTTGGCTCTGGTACCTTGGAAGGATTGGGTATTAGTCCTCATCACATTTTCCTGCCGTATTTGTTCAGTTGTAGTGTTTTTTTTTTTTTTTTTTTTTTAATAGAGACAGAGTCTCACTTTATCGCCTTCAGTAGAGTGCCGTGGTGTCAGACAGCTCACAGCAACCTCCAGCTCCTGGGCCTAGGCGATTCTCTTGCCTCAGCCTCCCGAGCAGCTGGGACCACAGGCGCCCGCCACAACATCCAGCCATTTCCTCGCTGCAGTTTGGCCGGAACCGTGTTTGAACCCACTACCCTCAGCACTTGGGGCCGGCGCCCCACTTGCTGAGCCACAGGCACCGCCCAATTGTAGTGTTTTTTAATTTTAATTAATGTATTTATTTTTTAGATAGAGTCTCACTATCGCCCTGTGTAGAGTGCTGTGGCACCACAGCAACCTCAAACTGTTGGGCTCAAGCAATCCTCTTGCCTCAACCTCCCCAGTAGCTGGGACTACAGATGCCTACCACAGTGCCCAGCTAGTTTTCCTATTTTTTAGTAGAGAAGGGGGTCTCACTCTTTCTCAGGCTGCTCTTGAACCCCTGAGCTCCAGCAATCCACCCACCTCAGCCTTGCAGAGTGCTAGGATTACAGGCATGAGCCATCATGCCTGGCCCTGTTGTAGTATTTTTGTTTTCTTCCATGCCAAGAATTTGAGAGACCATGCTTCCCTGAAAAGAGTGGTCTTCCCAGGAATGTCAGCTCTGAAGTTCCTGGGCAGGTCCTCCAGAAATCCATATCAAATTTTAACATTGCCCCTCACTTAAAGAAAATTATGCCCCAACCTGATGCCTGAGGCTTCCTGGGGCTTCTCCTATGCAAAGATTGTTCACTCTTCAAAATCATGTCTGTGTGGTCTTGAGGGACAAGGATTCTTCACAAGCCATTGCCCTCAGCGCTCTGCTTACATTTTGGGCCGGTGCAGAAAGTGCCGAACAATAACAGTTCCAATCCCAGCATGAAAAAGGAAACACATTGTGTTTACAGATACAGAATTTGGCATCTGAAACATGAAAGTACCTTTGGGTTGGACAGCCCCAGGGCAGAGCTGTTGGACACCAGCCCCCCTGCCCTCAGCCTTGTGGCTAACTTATTTTCCTCTCCCTGAAGCCAGACCTTAGAGGTGGGCAGGTTGATCTCAGCCAACTCTTTATTCCCAGACCCAGCCCTGTCTCACTTGGTGGGTCAGACCTGGAGAGAATTCACTGTGAGAAAGTGGTTGGCCTTCTGAGCTGCCATGAGGAAGGAAATTGCTTCTTACTCCAATCCACAGAAATCAATCCTTCTTAAACCACGTTTTTGGACAGATTGTCCTTTCTGATACCCAGAAATGCTAGGGAAGAATGGGACCGAGTATCCCTCTATGTTTATTATTTAAACCAGAGCTGGTTGTTGGTTTGTTTTTTTTAAAATCAAAAATGTCTGCAGAAGAAATGATCCACATGTAAGGGAAAGGTAAGTTCTGATTTTCCTAATCCATAGAAAGTACTTAGCTCTAAATCGAAATCAGAGAGCACACTCTCCTATTTAATAATGGTATGAAACACCTAGATAAGCATATTGGAGGTTATAATGTGAGAACCCATCTTTGCCTTCCGACTGCCTGGGTTCCACCAGGAGTGTGAACTTGGGTAAGTTACTTAAATTCTCTATACCTTTGATGCCTTATGTCCTGGAGACCCAGCTCAAGACCACTTTGATATATTTGGTACACTGGGGACTATAAAGAGCCTTTGTATTCTGCTTTGATGGGGGAGTTCAGAGCAAGAGTGCAGAAAGGAGACTCAGAGGTGGGGGGTTCTGATCCTAGAATTTGGGCTTTTATCAGTACACATTTCTTTCTTTTCTTTTTTTTCGTTTTGAGATGGCATCTCACTCTGTTGCCCTGTTGAGTGTCATGGCGTCACAACTCACAGCAACCTCAAACTCTTTGGCCCCAGTGATCCTCTTGCCTCAGCTTTCCAAGTAGCTGAGACTACAGGTGCCCACCGCAATGCCTGACTATTTTTAGAGATCGGGTCTCGCTGTTGCTCAGGCTGGTCTGGAACTTCTGAGCTCAGGCAGTCCACCTGCCTCAGCCTCCCAGAGTGCTGGATTACAGCTGTATGCCACCACACCCGGCGCATTATTTTTGAACTTTATATAAATAGAATTGTATTCTGACTTCTTTCACTTGATGTTACCTTTGTGGTCTTCATTCACATGCAGTATTGGTTTATTAGGTCTCACTGCTGCCCAGTGTTCTGTGATATAAATGTATCACAGTGTATTTCTCCATTCCATTCATGGGAGACATGGGGCTACTTCCAGGTTTTGGCTGCTAAGTGGCACTGCTGGGATGATACTTATCCACACCTTTTGATACATCAGAATGCACTTCTGTTGAGTGTGCATCAAGAAGTGGAATTTCTTGGCCCTCGGGTGTACGTATCTGTTCAGCTTTAATAGACAGTGGTTAAACATTTAGTGGAAAGTGGTTATATAATTTTACATCTGCTTACCATTTTATAGGTAGAGAAACTGAGGTCCACCGGGGTTAGGTAACTTGCCTGAGGTCACGTGGCTAATGGGTGGTGGAGCTGGCTTAGAAACTGGACATTGTAGCTCTGGAGTCCTTCTTTTTCCTACTGTGTCAGTTCCTTTCATCTTTAGTCTGTGTATTCTCCTATCAAGGAATATTATGACTACTGGGAAGCACAGGTGACTTTGCACAAATCTCTTTACTTCTCTGGGCCTCAGTTTTCTGTGTAAAATGAAGGTTTGGATGGTTGGATTACAAAGACCATCTTTGGCTCTGATATTTTGTGTCCCAGTGGAAGGCACTGCCTTCCCCGGCGACTTTTCCAGTCTTCACTACTGACCCCACCCCATTCCCTGCTTAGCTAGAAGCAACTCTATAACTTGAATGATATTTCCTGACACACTCTTCTGCTGGGACTCTCTGGAAAGACTGCACAGGCTCTAACTTGGGGACCTCACTTGGGCCTGCCCCCTCTAACTCTACTGGCAATTTCCCCACCTCCTACTCCCCAACCCTTCTACTTGGGGCTGGGGGTGGCGACATGAGATCTATCCCTTCTTTGCCCTTCAGTGTTGGCCAGTCAGTTTTCTGTCTCAGATCATGTGTATTCAGCTGGATGGAGTTTTATGACGTGAACTCACCTATGTATCTAGTATTAACATCAAGGAATACAGTATTTCCAAAAGGCCCCATATGCCCCTTCCAACCACCAGCCTCTCATCATTTAAACTTCTAACACAATAGATTTACTTTTGACTATTTTGAGCTTTATAGAAATGAAATCATACTGTTACCTTCTCTTTAACATTTGGCTTCTTTTGCTCAGCCTTATTTCCTTGTAAATAGTCTTAAACATAACTTATCCTGTAGTCCCTGTTAGTTTGATGGATGATCTCAACTTCTTGGGGTTATGGATTCTCTTGCCTGTTTTGTCTGCTGACCTTTGCTCATGGTGAATGATTTCCTTATGTGTCTTATACATCCTGACTGTGAGCTTATCTTTATTTGGGATTTTGTGGAAATCCCACTGGTCTTAGTTATGGAAATGCCCATATTAAGTGATTCTGTATTCATTCCACCAGATATCCAAGAGGTATCATTGGACTAAAACCAAATTTTCCATTAATTAATCATCTTGGAAATTCTTATATCAAATGAGGAGTATGTATTTGGCCTCCAAACCTTCCTGGCCTGGGTTTTCATTTTCTCCCGCATTGAAGAACTTTTTTCCCTTTTACTCAGAGTTTCAAGTAGAGAAAAACATTTGCTGTCATCTTAGGCTGATGGACAGAGTTTCTTTTTTTTTTTTTTTGCGGTTTGTGGGCGGGGCTGGGTTTGAACCCGCCACCTCTGGCATATGGGGCTGGTGCTGTACTCCTTTGAGCCACAGGAGCCGCTGTCTTTTTTTTTTTTTTTTTGAGACAAAGTCTCAAGCTGAAGCCCTGGTTAGAGTGCATGGCGTCACAGCTCACAGCAGCCTCAAACTCTTGGGCTTAGTGATTCTCTTGCCTCAGCCTCCCAAGTAGCTGGGAGTACAGGCACCCACCACAATGCCCGGCTGTATATTTTGTTGCATATGTCATTGTTTTTTAGCTGGCCCAGGCTGGGTTTGAACCCACCAGCCTTGGTGTATGTGGTTGGCGTCCTACTCACTGAGCTACTGGTGCTGCCTGGACAACGGGTTTTAGTCCCCTTGACTCAGGGGGCATTTGGAAGGTCCAGATTTTTGCCACCTAGATTACTGCTACGATTTCCTAACTGGTCTCCCTGCCTCTGCCTTTGTCCTCCATCCTCCTGGTCTGTTCTTCATTTATTATTATTATTATTTTTTTTTTGTAGAGACAGAGTCTCACTTTGTCACCCTGGGTAGAGTGCCGTGGCGTCACACAGCTTATAGCAACCTCCAACTCCTGGGCTTAGGCGATTCTCTTGCCTCAGCCTCCCGAGTAGCTGGGACTACAGGCGCCTGCCACAACACCCAGCTGTTTTTTGTTGCAGTTTGGCTGGGGCCGGGTTTGAACCTGCCACCCTGGGTATATGGGGCGGTGCCCTACCCACTGAGCCACAGGCACCGCCCCTGTCTGTTCTTCATATAGCAGAGGTAACTGCCTGTGTGTCATCTCCTTGTTCATTCATAGGAACACCCAGAGCCCTTACCACGGCTGCAAGGCCCTGTGTGTTCTGGCCCCTGCTTACTCTGTCCTTATCTCGTAGGACTCCTCTCTCTCTTTCTCTCTCTCTCTCTCCCAGCCCCGGTGCCCCCTTGCTTTAACATGCCATACCTTATACCCCTGTAGCAGTGGTTTCCTCTGGGTATCAGATGTGCCCAGATACCGGATGGGATGATTTTCCTGGTTTCTTCAAGTTTTTGGTCCACCATCAGTTTAGTGAGGCTTGCCCTGAGTATTCTGTTTAGTACTGCGAACAGTCAGGTCCCTCATCCCTGTCTGTCCCCCATCTCTCTCTCAGACACACACATATACAGAATCCACACTCCTGAGTTTGCCCTTATCATGCCCTCCCTACTCCTTTTTCCCATGACACTTTACACACCTCTAACACACTATTTAATTTACTTACTGATTGTGTTTATTAACTGTCTTCCTCTCCTCCTATCACTTGTTTGGGTGTAAATTTATGTACAGCCAGGAATCCACCTCTGTTTTGGTCACAGAGGCCTGTCAAGGAATAGGTGCTCATTAAAGATTTGGTAAAAGAGGCTGGGCGAGGTGGCTCACACCTATAATCCTAGCACTCTGGGAGGCCAAAGAGGATGGATTGCTTGAGGTCAGGAGTTCGACAACAGCCTGAGTAAGAACAAGATCCCCATCTCTAAAAAACTAGCCAGGCTTTGTGGTAGGTGCCTGTAGTCCTAGCTACTCAGGAGGCTGAGGCAAGAGGTTCGCTTGAGTCAAAGAGTTCGAGGTTGCTGTGAACTATGATGCCCTGGCACTCTACTCAGGGTGACAGAGTAAGACTCTGTCCAAAAAAAAAAAAAATTGCTAAGAAAAAGGACACGGGGCCTCATTTACGACTCTTCTGTCTGTGTTGGTGCTAAAACCTGCACACAAGGCATGAAGGCTGATTTTCAGGTCTAACAACCAGACTTCCTCTCCTCATTTCTCTCTCTCCCTCCCTACTCACACAGGCCGTGATCACTCGGTCTCCGTGTTTCTCTTAATACCTTGGCTTTCAGATTCTTTTTTCCTCTAGCATCTGGGGATTTTCTCTTATTTCTCGTAAAATCTGCTATGCATTAAATATCTTTAAAAAATTACATTTCATCTAGTATTTCTAGATGCTTTCAGTGGTAGGGGTTCCACATTACCTTAGTCCACCTTGTTGCCAGAACTCGAAGTCATATATTTTAATCTTTTATCCATCTGGAATTAATTGTGACATATGGTGGGTGTGAGGTAAGGATATCTCTTTTTTTCATCAAATATTTAGCCAGTTGTTCAATGACAACTATTGAAAAACATAATTCTTTGTCACTGATTTGAGTTGCCATATTTATTAAATGTTTAAGTATCATGTAAAGTGAGATCTGCTTTCTGGATTTTTCATTTGGTTTCACAAATCTCTTTTCTACCACTTTCTGTCTGTTTGGATAGGAGAGTTTAATATCTTGGGGGAGAGGTTCTGTATTCATTCATTTATTCCTGTATCATTTGTTTTTTTTCAGTTATTCTCCTTGCTCTTCTTGCCTGCTTATTTGTTTGTTTTTGTATTCATTTATTGACTTTAGATGAGAGTGCTGGGATCACAGGTGTGAGCCACCCCATCCGGCGCACACAGATACTGTTTATTATACTCAATGGAGTGACCTCTGTTCCTGATTTACTGGGAGGTTTGCTCTTTTTTCTTTTAAACTAAAGAATATGTAGAATATTAATCCTTTATGTGTTAGTCAAAATGATCATACTGTTTTTCTGCTTTGACTATTACTAATAATGAATTGCATTAACTGATTCCTCACATAGCACACAGTTCACCCATGGACAGTTAGGAGTCAGTGGTTTTTAGTATGTTCACAGAATGGTTGGACCACCACTAATATTTTTGTCATTCCCCAAATGCAACTCCATATTCACCAGCAGTCACTTCCTGTCCCCCACTGCTGCCTATACCACACCCCAGCCCTAGGCAACCAATCTACTTTGGTCTCTAACTAAGATAGATTCGCCTGTTCTGGACGTTTCACAGAAATAGAACCACTCAATATGTGGCCTTCTGCAACTGAGTTCTTCAATTACCATAATGTTTTCATGGCTTATCCATGTAGCATGTATCAGTACTTCATTCATTTTTCTGGCTGAATAATATTCCATGCGTGAACATACCAAATTCTATTTGTTTATCAGTTCTTGGACATTTGAATTATTTCCACTTTTTGGCTATTGTGAATAACACAACCTCAAAGATCAATGTTCAGGTTTTTGTGTGTTCATGTGTTTTCTTCCTCTTGAGTATATTTGGGGACCTAGGAGTGGAATTACTGTGTCATGTAATAACTCTGTTTGAGATTTTGAGTAACTGCCAGACTTTTATTCCAAGCAGCTGCACTGTTTTATATCCCTACCAGCAAAGTGTGAGAATTTTAGTTTCTCCATACTAGTTTCTCAACACTTTCTCGCTGCCTTTTTTTTTTTTTTTGAGACAGAGTCTCACTTTGTGGCCCTCAGTAGAGTGTGGTGGCATCATAGCTCACAGCAACCTCAAACTCTTGGGCTCAAGTGATTCTCTTGCCTCAGACACCCTAGTAGCTGGGACTACAGGTGCCTGCCATGATGCTGGCTATTTTTTGTTTGCTTGTTTAGCAGGCCCAGGCCAGGTTTGAACCCAGAGCATGTGGCTGGTGCCCTAACCACTGAGATACAGGCATCTACCCTGCCATTTTTATAATAGCCATTCTAGCAGGTGTGAAGTGGTACTTTATTGTGGTTTTGTGATTTCCTAAATTTGAAATATACCAGAATTCTTAGAATATTCCACTTGGTGATGTATTATTCTTTGTTGATACTTTGTTTTACATTTTTATGTCTGTGTTCAAAAGTGAGATTTGAGCTGGTCATGGTTCCATCTCCCTGTGGTCCCAGGTACTTAGGAGGCTGAGGTGGGAGGATTGCTTGAGCCCAGGAGTTGAGGGTTGCGGTGTGCTATAATTGTACCTGTGAATAGTCATTGCCCTGAAGCGTAGGACCTAGCCTCTAAAAAAACACAAACCGAAAGAAAATAGAAACCACAGTGAGATTTGCCTGAATTTTTCTGTTTTTATATTGCCTTTTGTATCAAGGCTGTTCTCAACCTTATAAAATAAAGTGGGAAGTTTCCATTCTTTTTAGCGCTCTGGAATAGTTTAAGTAGCATGAGAAATTGTTGGTCCTTGAAGGTTTGCTAGAATTAGCCCATCTGGGCCCTGTGCCATTTTTGGAAGTAGTTATTTGATAACCGTTACAATTTTTTTCATGCTTATGTGTTTATTCAGGAATTTTTCAACTGTTTTTTGAGTCAAATCTGGTAATTTATTCTCAAAGTAAATATTCATTTACCCAGATTTTTATTTTTTAATGCATGGAGTTAAATATTATAAACACTAAAAATATTTTTTTAAATTTCCATATGTGGCCATATTCCCTTTCTATTTTCTAATAGTGAACATTTATTCTCACTCTGTCTTTGCCTAAACTTGTTATTTTTCTGGACATTTGTGAATGTGATAATAACAACGCCTCATATTTTTTGAACACGTAATATATGGCAGGCCTTGTGCTAGGTAATTTGGATGCACTAATTTTAAAATTCTTTATAAATCTGTGACTTGAGTACTGCTATTCCCATTTTACAGATGGTTGAATAGCCAAGAAATTTAGCTTGCCTGAAGTCATACAGCTACCGTGCCCTGAGCTAGGATTAAATAAGATCTGTCAGTTCCCAAAACTGGTGTTCTTATCCATTGTCCTAGGTTGTGGCTTATTTTTAAATGCTTTTTATTCTCTAATTATCTATTTTTTTTTTTTTTTTTTTGAGACAGAGCCTCAAGCTGTCACCCTGGATAGAGTGCTGTGGCATCACAGCTCACAGCAACCTCCAACTCCTGGGCTCAAGCGAGTCTCCTGCCTCCGCCTCCCAAGTAGCTGGGACTACAG